>CM041779.1:117719429-117997767 GCA_023374045.1 Limonium bicolor | reverse complement strand
TCTCCAACTCCCATGCGGCCTTTTCGCCTCGTGGTTCGACCAACGGACTCTGACCCTTTTGATGGTCTTGTTCTTGGTCTCTCTCGTTTCCGTATTGAAACTTCGAAGTGGAGTCTTTTCATCTCTGAGAGACTGGTCGATCTCTCGTCGCTCGGCTCTAAAGGAAAATGTGAAGGGTGAGGCGCGTACTTTTCAGCCAGAGGCGTAGAATACTTGTGCGCTCTCCCAAATACGTTCTATTGGGCCCACTCGCTTCATAATGAGGTGCAGACCCACGTACATAGGGCTTGGTTTGCCGTTTTTGTTCCTAAGGACATATTATAGATGATTTGTTAGCAACAAGTTATTGTTGGCCTCGCTCCAATGTGACAGTGTCATTCATGAGTCTTCTCTTAATTTGGAAACGGAGGTCTCTTAATCAGTGCGATATCATTACTTGTAAATGCACACGATTAGGTCTAAGTCGTGTCCAGACGTTCTGGATGGCTAGCGTGGATTATATTTTGATGTCTAGTGCTCTTTGCACTAGTCTCTGAAGTTTTTGGATGTATTAGCATATAATCCACGAAAATAATTCTTGTCATCCCGTGTTTCCGGGTGTTTTGTTTCGGAGTAATACTTTAATCGTAATATTTGTTATGTACTTCGTGATGTTATATATTGTGTTTTCAGCATATTGCTCTCACATCAATACTTGTACTGTTCGCCCCGCTTTTGCTAGGGGATTCATTGTAGTGTTTATATTAAGCCTTGTATCCTTTTACATCCCTTATGGGTATGTTTCTTGGCAATTGAGGCATTTTCCTCTGGTATATTTTATATCGTTTCTATCTTTCCATGTTATTCAATAAGAGTATGACTGTGCATTTATGACTTCTTGTGTGGGTTATAACGTTGAACGCCATATTTATTTTGGAGTGTGTCCTCTGGCGGTCTAGGCAGTTTGTATAGCCTTCCCACGATTTGTTTCTCATTATTCGAGTTCTAGGCGATTTCCACTCATTTGGTCTTGTCAATGCATTCATTCTAAAGGTTGTTTGTAATGGTTGCTTCTCTGCTCACCATGTTTTAGTCGTTTCGACGGTTAAGTTATTGTGACATTTGCTTAATAACTTAGGGTATCTGCTAGTGTTCTAGCTTGCCTGTCTTTTGCTGTGTATTGGTGTACATATGTTAAGCCCTTTTTGTGGGTGAAGACGTATTGTTGCCCTTTATTTGGCATACAAGATTGTTATCTCATTTGTGTTATTTGTGTTCTCTGTTGGAGAGTAGTTCTCTTTATGTCCCTCATACAGGTGGCGATTTCTGTTATTAAGTAAGTTCTTTTGAGTGTAAGGTATTGTGTTAGTGCAAAACAGTTATTGAACCTTATGAGAGTTTTAGTTAAGTTTATTCGCCCATTTAATGGGTTTTCATAGCTATCATTAGGTTGACTACTAACTCTCTCCTTTTTCGAGAGGTTTCCTTTGATGTTATTGTGTGTTAACCATTTCTTTGTGGGGTTACGACTTAGTCGTGTTCTATTCAGGGTTTCTGGTTCTTCTAATCTTGTGGGTTCTATTGGGACTCTTCTCGTTAATTAATTTTTTTTTCTTCAGGTAGTTATTTGTTCTGGATTGGATTTATATCCCTGACCTTGGTACAGAGTTGACTACTTCTTGCGTTCCTTATACTACTGGTCTACATGTATGGGGTACCCTACTGATGCATTGCTACTTACTCGACTAACTCATAATTGAGTCTGTCAGCCCACAAGCTCCTGTGGAGTGCGGTCGTCCCATACCTCATTTGTACCCTCATAGTGTCCGTCACGTGTTCGTTAAGTATTCTGTTGTCAATCTCCCTTTTTAATTCATGTCGGGGGTATCCCGAGGAAACTTCTTCGGTTCCCTGGGTTCCCAGCCCAATGGTATGATTATGTATCTCTCATTTGAAAGGTGTTTACGGTATCTCGCCCTAATGGTGAAGTTTACTTCTGAGTGGTACGAGGTGGTCTTTCTCCTCTGTCATTGGCTTCGTTATTGACATGAGTTCACCGTTGTTTTAAAGGAATTTACGACTCCTCGTATTGATAAGTTATTGTTGATTTATTGTTTAGTAAATCCTTTGTTGGAGTTACTTATGTGTTGATTCTAATTACTGCTAACTGATTACTATGCGCACAGTTCGGCGCTTGTCCGTTGTTTCTCGCTCTTGTTCATAAGTTGGCAGGTTATGCACGTTAATTTCGGTGCATATTGTGGTTCTTATTACTTTACCCTATCACTTGGGGTTATATCAACTGACGTGATTTCTGAGCTCTATCGCGAAGGTTTGTGTTTTCTTCCTTTTACGAAAGTCTCTATTGTGGCCTGGTTTTGACCCGTTCCCATTAGTTGTCATGTTATTTTTAAATGTCGTTGTTCAATTGGTACATATTTGGAGGTAGTCGGAGGCGGTATTTTCGCCCTCCTAGACTTGTGTTCTTCTCATGTACATTAAGTAATTCTACTTTAAACTTGTGTTTCATAACCTTTAGATTTGTTATCGTGTATCGCCGTTTAGGTTGTTTGCCATTGTTTTAACCTCTATAGTTCTTTCCCTGACAGTCGTTATGTTATTAGGCGGCATGTCTTAAAACACGTATTCCCTCTTTATTACTTACTGTTTGACGGGACGCCAATGGCGATAGCCATTACCTTTTTATTCGGAACCCTCATTAAATGATCGGTGTGATCAAATGAATTAACAGTGTATAATTGTAATTTGTCATTTGTTCGTCCCTAGTTGGTTATGGCATTTCTTGGTATGGTTAGTGCCATAGGTGGTAATTGTTCAAATGCTCCGCTCCGATTTGTGTTTAAGGTTGCGATTGGTTTAAGTATTAATTGTGTTATAATGTAACATTTTCAATGTTGGTCCTGTTAAGGACTAGTATATTCTTTTCTTCTTCCAATATTTATTATTTATCGGCGTATACCATTATGGGCGTAGTATTGCCCTAATTGTCACGTGCTTGTGTTCCCCACCATTTTCATATAAATATGTTCGAAGGTGGAATGTTATTTACGAATATTCTGACTAGGTGCTTTGATTGTTAAGTTGTATGAGTTTTTGCTGCTCGCAGCTGACATACTTCAGTTCCTCGTTTATTCCTAATGTGATTACTTGTGGCCACTTGTAGAGAGTTTTAGGAATCATTCGACCCTGATGTGATCAGTATCAGTGTTGAACTATCCTTCCACCCCAATTTGTGTTCAGCATCCCTTGACCTGTACCGGATCAAGTTCCACCTCCCACGTCAATTTCAAACCATTAAATGATTTACCAAGTATGCTATGATGTTTGGTTCATAGGCCGATGTTATTGATTGTTTATGGTTTAATGGTCATAGCTTATTATGGGTTAGAGTATGCCCTTTAGTTGTACTGTTTGGACTCGTCTGGTCCCCCCCGTGGTTGTAGTTTCCGTATTCTAAGGGTTTCGCCACCCTATGATGACAAGTTGTAGTTATAGAATTTGTACTATCATTGTATGAGTATTTAGTGATTACCAGCGGTCATGACCTGCACGGTCTTGTAGAATTCAATCCTAATTGTCGTTATTCTTGTAGTTACAGTTGCATTCATAGTTGCAGTTATAGTTGCAGTTGTAGCTATAGCAGTGGTTGCAGCTACGAGATTCGTACTGATGTTGTATGAATGTTTGGTGATTACCGGTGGACATGGCGTTGCACTTGTGGCCTACACGGTTTGGGAAAATTCAGTTGTATTTGTCGTTATAGTTGTGATTGTAGTCATAATTATAGTCATAATTGTAACCATAATGGTAGCCATTGTTGTAGCCATTATTGTAGCACTTGCTGTAGCAAGTGCGCGAGGTAGATGGAATTGTGAGTATAGTATTGGCTATAGCGCTTGCTGTAGAAAGCGCGCCATGCAGGTTGAGTCATCGGTTTCCGGAATTGTTTGTTTCACTGATTCTTCGGTTGTTTAAGTATGGTGTAGATGACTTGTTTTGAAAAGGATAGTATTAGGGTCATTTCGGTTCGTTAGGGTATGGTGAGTTTTCTAAGGTAATTCCATTTCTCGGTTCTCTGAGTTAGGCTCTTTCTGGGTTTTGTTTTAAACTCCTTCATGGTAGGAGGAGGTTCTGACGCATGTTGCAGTCAATTGACTAAGTTAAGGATGTGCGGTTACCTAGATCTCGTACTAGTACCAGCGCCCAAGGTTCCCACAAAATTCGGGGTATTCTGCCCTTGGTGACTCCTTTCCCCTTCTAGTAGCTCATATCGGCTGGGGACTGCTCCGCGTGGCTACCTATGGTGCTTCGGGTCCAGCAGATGGAGTACTCTAGTTGTCTTGGTTCCGCAGTTATACATTCAATAGTCGTCTAAAACTCGTTCTTCTACCCTCTGATCCAGGTGCACCGTGCGTGCTTTTCTCAGGTTAACTTGACAGGGTTTGGTGTCTAATTAAAGAGACCCGATTGTCCTAGGGTTTCCTATCCCTCTTCAAGGTAAGGTTTAAAATATATTCTTTGTTGTATATATGTACGCTTCTAGACAGTATGTAGCTATCGGGGCCCCCAGTCCTTAATGACTCCTCGTATCACAAGTTCTCCTATTCTCTTGATGTCACAGTGACAATAGCAACCGCATCGGTCTTCCAAATAGGAGGGATTTTTTTGTCTCCTTGGGTGATACTCGAGATGTGGGCAGCGGCGGGTGGGGTACTACTACTGTTTCCCGGGAAGTTCTTCCATCAAGCTAGTGTGGCGTCTGCCATCTCACGCTATTCGGGGTTGCAGGACCTCTGTCACCCCCGGCATGCCTCTTCTCGACATCCACAATGCGCTATATCATATTATTACTCGGTAGTTTACCGTGTACAAATAAATAACACAGATCTGTCATTAAGGCTAATTTTGTTACGCATTTAGCGTTGCTAAGACACTGGTTCGTTTAAGACCAGGCGGCTCGCACCTCACAAATGTTCCCCGTATTTCCCAAGTCCTATGCTCACTGTCTAAATCCTAATATCTCGTCATCAGAGCGGTATCCGCTCTGATACCACTTTTGTAACACCCCCCTCGATAAACCTGTAATAATCGCTCTCGAATAATCACTCACGTAGCATAATTAGAGATGTCTCACAGCGGAAGTTAAACTACATTAATCCTCACTTGGGTGTCACATGCCATTACTCGCCCATGCGAGTAAAGAAGCATAACCGTAATCTAACAATGAACAACAACAACTAACCGCAGTGATGAACGAGATATTTATTACATTATCCTATATACAAACCAATACCTATGACAAGTGAGCATTTAAAGAGTTCCCAGAATTTCAACGTGCTAACCGATTTAATATTAAACATGCGATAATAAAAGTCGAGGTAGTCTACCCATATTCCCGCACTCCGGCTTCACGTCCCGATCCACAACCTGAAATGGGTTGGCCCCAAAAGGGGCTCAGCAAACTATATGCTGGTATGCTAAAGTGTAATCCTAGACCCTTTAGGTCACTTAGGTCAATTAGCCGTCTGAACATGAGGTTGATTACATGCTGGTTCATTTTGCAGTTTATATACACAGTAAATAACATGCATAAGCATACCGTAATCCATCAAAGTGACAATCCATACATTACATACAATCCACGACATACCAGATACCATGTTCTATAAACAGTCATACAATATACAGTAAACATTCATACAAACGCGTAGTTACTTCCATCGAGATGTTAGTAGTTTTTCCTTTAAATTATGTTAATCACCATTTAGTCTTACTCTCAATACCATTGGGCGTCATGTTAGGACAACCCGGAAATAACCTTACTGGACAGTAGTCCTCCCGTACACACGAAGTGCTCATTGCCAAGGATCACTCGATCCCGGGGCTTCCACTTGCCTAATAAAGGCGTCCATGAATGGCCGAAGCCGTGTGCCAAAGTCGGCACCCTGGTCCAACAGTCTATCTAGGCCCGTCGGAATATAGAGGGAGTCGGTCCGATACGGACGTTATACTCCGGTGATCACCAATGCGCAACCAACTAGTCGAAACTAATTGGATTCCCATACCACTTACCATAACCAACACTCTCCAATGTATGATTAATCCTTAATCAACTACCCTAAGTAAATACTTAGGTCTTGAAGAAATCTTTACCATTATTACCTTTGAAGTCTTATGTACTTCCCTAGACATAGTCTAGGTTAAAGTCATGTTCGAGTATCAAGATCTAGAGACTGGGGATCCCAAGTCTCATTCCTAAGTGTTTTACTTAGGTTAGTTAGGGATAAAGTTCCCGAATATTAGTATTCCAACCGCATAAACAATCATATAATATTGTCCGAAGACATCGCGCACAATAATAAACGCTTACCAACCTTATAAATAATCCAACAACCATGCATAGCAAACATATCGCTCTTGTCACATAGTCAATCAATACCCGAACCGAGGCTTCCCTCAGAGGTTCAGACCACACAATGAACATACCGTACACCGTCGAGCGCTCGCATGACAAACCCCGCGTAATCTCTAGCGCTCCCAAGACTCGTGTCTACCAACTCGTACCTCTGGTACATATGTTGTTCTAATATTAGTATATACAATTCGAACTCACTTAATCATCCTAGATCCAACCCTTACTTCCATCCCGTAGCTAACCCTTAGTTGATCTCTTGATCAACTTGATATTTGTTAATCTTAGGGATTTAGATTCCAACTACTCGTTATATCCTAGGTATGTAATAATTGCTACGGTAATAATATTTATTACATGGAAGTTACATTCTCGCATTGTTCATGTAATTGTCGAGATGCATGCATGCGGAAATAACGTTTACGTGCGCGTATGCATGTTGCCTAACCATTTCATTATACGAGATAATTTGTAGTTATACTTATGAACATGTGCTGACATTTATATATACACCTCGAGTACGTATATATTATAATTGTTGTTATACTTTGTTGCTTACACACTTTTCACGCGCATATAAAAATGCTATATACTTGTATGTGTGTATAACGCAGTCGTGTTATATTAACGTTCTACATGTAATTGTATAACCCTTTTATGTGATTTGTTAAACGCATTGTAAATTCCTATCATATGAATTTTAGGGTCCTCTTACGACAAAGTTTCCAACCTACAAATTTACTTCCACAAATTTTCTAACTTACCCCATCATGTTATGTAATGTTTATAATGCATAATTATTCCTTAATAACTTCCTTATAATATTTATCCTCTTATACTTCCACATTATGTCGAATTATACTATCCCAACCTATTATATAAATTTGTCCACATATTAACCGTTCCCCCAAATCAGCCCCTATATTATAACCACTATATTTAATAACTTATTAATTTATAATCTAAGGTTTTCAAACATTATCATATATATATATATATATATATATATATATGTGTGTTATGTATATGATTCCGAACAGCCCCTACTGTTTTCGGAAATCCCTATACCATTCCCACATGTTTTGATTATTTACAAAAACTATCCCATATATATACCATTACATTATTAACCTTATTAACTTATAACCTAAGGTATTTAAACCTTATAATATACATGTGCACATATAAATATATATATTATTGAACAGTCCCGACATGCTACCCAAATTTATTTATCCACCCATATATTTCTTTTAATTACACTATAACCCCCTTTTATTTTATAAACTCTCATTTAATTACTTAACTTTATAAAATACACTTCAATTATTTTAAATACCAAACTAACTCAATATTCTTCTCAATTCCCAACTGTTCGGTTTTAATACATGTTAACCCTTAACTTTCATTATTTATACTTTGGCCCACCTTTACTTTATAAACTTACAATTTAATATCAAAACTTTATATTATACACCTTGATTTATTTAATTCCAACAACCAACAAATACTTTCCCCAAATTTGAATAATCCCCAAGGGTTGCTCTAATTCCCAATTCCACCCAGATTTTCGATTATTTATAAAGTAGCCCCATAGGTTTTATAAAGTTTACATTTTAATACTTAAACTATATGTTATACTCCTTAATTAAATAAATCACATTACCAACTCATAATTTACCCAAATTCACATACAGACCCTTAAGGTCGTTTAAATTTCATTTCAGCCCCTAATCTTTCGGAAATTACATCATATACCCATAGATTTTTAAATTGCTACCCCTTAGCACTTAAACCATATATATAATCCTCAATCAATTAATTCATCAAAACTAACCCAAAAATTCTTTTAATTTCCAAACAGACCCCTAGGGTCTTAATATTTATTTTCCAAGACCTATTTCTCGATAATTACATAAACACCCTATTTCTTTTTATAAATGTTATCTTTGACTTAATATTTCTTTAAATACCAAAATTAATTATTCTTATCATTTTAATTTGGTCAAACCTCACTTGTGGTAAAGGTTGACCACCTAAATTATTCCTTTGACCAGATTTGTTTTTATTCATGAAAATACCCTAATCAATACTCTATATAAACCCCTACTCTTATAAAATTCATATTTTATATTTATAAACTTCCTAAGATCATCCCTCTCGGTTTTTATTTATATTTAATGCTCTATATTTCTTTTTAATTATGTTTTGACCACATATATAATTTATTTATTTACTTAGACATTTTATAAGGTTTTCAAATTATTTAAGCCATGTCATAAGCTTATAAACATACCAATATTTTGCTAGTGTATGCCTAAGTAGCTATATTTACTAGAGTCATAGTTTTACACCAGAAACTTGTTTAACCTTTTAAATCAATCCAAGAATTTATTAATAGTTATTTAAAGCTTAAAATACCCATAATAATATAGCCTAATTACATGACCTTAAAATAGCATAATAATAATTTTAAAATGGCATTCAAATGTCTCTAAAATTTCCTCTTAATCTCGGTTTTTATACAGAATATTCTCTAGATTTCTCAAGTTATTTTCCTATCATTTTCACACATATTTTGATTTAAAGAGATCATCTACGCCAAGGTTTATTGTTCCTAACCCATATATCTACTCATTATACATTGCCAACCTCAAATAATACATAAATACACTTAACAATTTCGGTTCCCACTATATACTCAAACTGACTGCGTTTAAGGTATTTAAATGAGTAGAAATCATCATTACCTTAATTAATCACCAAGAAGATCCCACTAATCTCTCACCAGCCATAACTCTCCTCCTCGGCTGTAGCACATATATATATATATATAAGTTAATTATTATTATTATTTTGTTCACCAACCTTCCTTAAACCTACAGTATTTCACGTAGATATTAATCATGTATTCACCTCATTAAAATCTTGGTTTCTCCCCCTTGTAGTTCTCCCACTGCTCACGGTGTACTTGCTGTTTTGCAGAGGCTTAGATGCTCACGGACAGCTTGGTTTTGAAGGGCTTCCTTTGGCAGAGATTCATCAGCTAAACACAAGGGAAATAGCTCAGTTCTTCTCCCTTTTTTTTTGAGCAGGAAATCAGAGGAAAAACAGGGACTAAACTGCCTTAGGTAGTTTCAGTTTTACCTCCACTTCACACCCCTTTTTAGTGTGTTTTGGTGTCGGTTTCTACTCAAGGAAAGGCTGGAACATGGGGCTTCAAGCGTGAGCATTAAAGAACAGAAAAAGAGTGTCAAAGGCACAGCACTTTAGGACAGCAAAACTGAGAGAAGAAGGGAGGCTTCTACCTTGTTTTTGTGTTGCTTCTGCTTGTTGTTCGTACCGAGAATGTTTAAAATGGAGGTATAAAACGTGAAGAAAAAAGGAAGGAAATGGAGCTGTTCTTACCAGTGTGTGCTGTTGTTTTTCCCTTGCTGTTTGCTCTTTACTGTCACCTATAATAGAGAAGGGAATAAGCTGGTGTTACTTACTGCTGTAGTTCAAGAATGGGGCAGAGAGAGTGGTCGCTGCGGTGTGGATAAAAACAAAAGGAGTGCTGGCGTGAGGAACAAAAGAAGGGCCGTGAGAACCAGGGAAGAAGAAGTATTATGCTTATCAGTTTTCTTTTGAACTCACAACTGAAAGGAGAAGTATTTACCTTGCTGATATGTTGTTGTTCAGGCTGTTTTTGTTCGAGAATAAAGGCTCAAACTAGAGGTTCTTTTCAGTGTTGTTGTCTGCTGTTTACCAGTCGAAAGTGTAAGTTGTAGTTGGGGATCCTTGTGGTTTCATGAATCGAAGAAGGAGCAGTTAGCTGCTTCTTCTGTGACTGTATCGAGAGAGCAGGGAAAGGAGAGGAGGATTACCTTGTGCCAGAATTCAGAAGTGAAGCAGAGGGAATGGTGTACTGGCGTGAGAAAGGAAATAAGAGAGGACTGGGGTAGTATGGTCTGTTGACAGCCTGGAAAAATAAGAGTGGGCTGACGGTAGTAAGGAGAAGGTGGGAGAAGGGTGAAGTTACCTTTGTACTTGTTTTTGTACTATTATATTAATTAAAATTGACTAATGATGTATTGTATTTTCCAGTCCCATACAAACAGCCGGCTACAATATGGATTGGAGGGAGTTTTAAAATTTTCCATTAGCTAATATTATGGAGTTAATTATATATATATAGTAACTATGTTAATGTGTTACTTAGTGACCAGTCACATTTTTTTTGTTTATATATGTTTATATGTTTGTCTCTATAATTTGTTTAAGGTATATAAAATATTTACACAATGTAATAATGCATTACATGTGATATTAAATTTAGGACATGTGATAATGTTTTTGACTATCGATGAGTCCATATGTCTACCTTAGATCATCTCACAGCTTCCCCTTAAACCGCATTCAAAAATCATTAATTAATTATTTTTTTCAACGTGTCTGGGGTCACAGACCGTTGTTTTCTTTGTAATTTAGAAACTTATTATATGTTACTTAAATCTTTTAGGAGTTATATGCCTCCCTAATTATTTTTAAGTCCTTTAATTTAATTATTACGGGATTAACTCCCTTAATCAACTATTATAATATTAGGGGTATTTCACATGCTGTGTGTACTAACCATCCTTGTATGTTGTGTTGTCTAACTTAGCGTTATAGACTGACTCATAATTGAGTAATGATTGGTTAGTGACTCGTAAAGAGTTGTTTCGCAAAATCACGAAAATGTGGAACACAACAAAAACTGTCGATTCAAGAATAACGAAATGCAAACACACGAACTCGCTAGAACGTGAGAGAGTTGTACGGGATTAGTAAACTCCCGATAACAGTTAGAGAACCGAAACGAACAATCCGCGAAATAATCAATAGTGGAAAGAATTGATGAAACCCTATTAAGAGATTGGTGATAGTTCAAGATATGAACTTTTGAGACAAGTAAAGAACGATCAGGGACCATCAAACTCCCTCAGAAAAATAGTCGACCTACAATATGAGGAACTGACCAATATGAGAAAATGTCCCGAACATACAAGTATTCGATAGGTTGGGGAAAACTTAAATCCGAGAATACTAAACATTGAGAGATTCCCTAAGCTGTTAGATGATATCAAGAGAGATATTTCTAGGCTAATCTATAAGATTGTGATATGACTCCGAGAGAGGAGTATTGGGAATTTGAGTAGTCCGGTAGAGAAACGGATGTTTGAGAATTTGAGGAGCTAAATGTATAGTTCCGCTTGATAGTCGAACCTTCCCACCATGCTAGACCAAGAGTAGGGTCGAAACTGGGGAAGTAAGACTTGTATTTGAAAGCCCGGTGGTGAGTCTTGTGTATGACTCTACCCGGAGGTCATGGGTAATGACTTAAAAGATATCCTTTGAGAATTTGATATTGAGATTTGAGTTAGAAACTTGAGAATTGAGCATTGAGTTGAGAATTGAGAACTTGAGAGTTGAGGATTTAGATTGAGTATTGTAGAACTTGATTGAGATTGACAATAAGAGAGCTTGAGTAAGAGTTACCCAAGAGAGTGGGTAAGACAAGGTATAAGTGACTAAGGCGTAGTGAGGTAGAAACCCTCAAGACCTAAGAGCTAGATGAAATAAACTAACTACCTTGATGTGTTAGTTAGTGTTTGTATTCTATGTTGAATAATGTTTGGAAATTGTACATGTATAATGTATTGATACCTTGCATGATGATTGAATTAAAATGAATCCCATGCTCTCGACAAAGTAGTCGGCGTACCACCGTTAGCACGCGGGGTATGCGAATTTCATGCCTGCAATTCGCTGAGCCCCTTGGGGTGCTGTTTTTACTTTACAGGTACTTGGAGCTGAATACCGTTCGAGAGTAGGACGGGGTTGCTATGTAAGCATGGGAAGTTGTTTGAGAAATTGTACTTGTTTTGTATTGTTGAAATATAAGTCCGAATTGTATGGGCAAACTTGATGATTGTACAGACTCAGTATAGTATTGATTGAGGTTTGGATTGTATAGATTTGATTTGAGGATTGTATTGATATTTGAATCGGTAAAGGAATGTAAGGTAGTAGTGTTGTTGATTGCTCGGTATTCAAGTTCATCAGACCGATATGTTAGTTGGATATTGTATTTGGATTTGGCCTTGTTAGTCACGTGGGTGGCTACCGACATTGTATCACCCACCTTTTGTAGTGAATTTCCGCTGCTTTGGTATTGGTAATTGAGAAGGATTAGGAGGTAAAGATTGGATTAGCGGTAAGGGTGTTACAAAAAGTGGTATCAAAGCGAAGTATCGCTCTGATGGTTGAAATACCGAGTTTAGGAAAATACCGAGTTAGGAATTAGAGACTTAGGGCTAAGGGTTGAGTGTTAGCGTGTGAGGTATGCTAGTTAGGAACTTCCAATGTGATCTGGATACCTACAATATCATTCCCGCCCTCTGCAACCCACGTATAAAGTTGGGACAAGAACGCCAGAGAGATGGAAAGACCTTTCATACTCGGGAAACCTGATCTGGCAGTTTTAAAACAAATTTTGTGAGAGAAAGACCCTGTCACACGGTAGATTCCAAGAAATGGAAATCCCGGAGACGGTTCGCATTTGAATGACAATAACCGAACTAAATGGCGGGAGATTGAGAATCCTAACCATCGGATAATTAAATTTACGACACCATGGGGCGACGTGCTTCGCAGTCGCGAGAACCATGTGTAGCCGGCAAAAAGGAAAGCACAACCGCGCAATGAAGCGAAAAGGCGGAGCAACAAGACCCGAGACAAGTGAGTCTGCGGACTGCAAACGCTTGATAATGCCATCAACAGTATACTGACCGACTAAGGGAATTAGTCAAGGTTAGATAACTGCAAACCTACAACACCAAGAAGCCGTAATAACCAAATGACATAGTTCAGACAACTATGAGAGTATTCACGAAACATACACCAATAGGACTACGATGTAGTTCCTAAGGATATGCAACCTCAGTAACCACTGTACAAGCGTGGGAACGAGCAACGAAGAAAGACACAGAACTAAACGAATAGGGATCCCCAAGAATGGAAGGACACCCGGATTAATGACAATCATGTCAAGAGCATTGGGAAGTTACTCAGGAGATTGATCACTACGATCAAAAGATCAAAGGAAGATCCAATAAAACCACCAAATGCGGATGGAAACAATACCGTAACTGGTATATGTTAACCCGAAAAACAACCTACCCGCGCACTTGCCAGGGCACGTGCGGCAATAACAAGACAAATTGAAAGACTTTTAACAACTAACAAGTACTTACTAAAGTACCACCATGACGATTGAAGCAGATATAGGACCACCAATCCTAAGCACTTGAAGAACGGAACCTTGGAAAGGCGTAACGGCTTGACAATCGTGCTAACAACATACCAGTCCGCGAGAAGCTAGACTTGGTCAAGACCCCAAACATGGTAACACCATGAAATTTTTATTTCAAACTCAATACCTTTCTTTCAAACCCAAATATTTCCTTTAAACCACAAATTTTAAAACCAAATCAGAGGGATTACGGTAAGTTATCATAGAATGATACAAGAGGAGTTGACAATAGAATACTTCACCTATGCGTGTGGCGAGCACTACGAGTGTACAAAAACGAGATGTGGGACGACCGCACTACAATAGGAGCTTGCGAGCCTGACAGACCTACATATGAGTTAGTCAGGTAAGTAGCAATGTGTCAATAAGGCACCCCACGTATGTATACAAGTAGCGTACGAAACACGAGAAGTAGTCGACTCCGTTCTTACGGACCATAAAGTAAAATTCAAACTAGAACAGTAGGATACCTCGAACGATCAAGGAAGAACTCAGGTAAGCTCACAAGCTAAGGGAATCAAGACTCACTACAGAAGGATGATTATGAGTTAAGAAGTGCGAGAAGCACTAGCAATTGAGTGAAGACATTGGATATGTCTCGAGAATCTAGAAACAAAAGCATGACGGTTGGAATGCACACCCAGCCTAAAATCAGTAAGGCAAATATCTAACGTCATCACATCAATGGTCAACGAATGGGATGGGATTCCCAGGACAACCACCAAGACTATCAGGGAATATTGTTCTTCATAGAAGAAGACATTATACCCAATCAAGAACACAAAGGAGAAAACCTTAACGGTCTACCCTAAGAACGGGCGACGTTATAACCCTAAACGGGACCATACGAAATCCAAAACCGCAAGTGGGGTAATGAACTGAACATACCCAAAGTGTGAGCCAAATGAAATGGCATCACTTAACAACACCCAGGCGCAATCCTTGAAGGGTGTAAAACGAAATGTCGTGATGAGAACACAAGAGCCAGAACGATTACTCATTTAGAACACCGAAGGGATTCCACCAAACGGGAAGTACCCTAAATTGCCACGAGGCAAACGGTTATTACTTGAAGGGTCTCCGATGAACGGAAGCGTGATGCGATGATCTTATCACGGAGCCCAATGCTACCTCCAAACCAATTGATGGTGTACGGAGAAATAGAAATATGTGAACAACCTATGATGAGTAGAGCTCTAGGTGACGTGGCTAGTTAGCCATAAACCTACTACAATACATAGATCCAACGGTTACAAAACCTACCGTGAACCATATAGAGAGTTGCCATGAACGACACCGGTGAAGATTGTTAATAACTAACGAATAGGGATACCACTCGTATCGTGGGATCGCAAGAGCGGTCAAATTTTAAGTCCAAAGAAGAGGATGTCGGCAGTAGATGTCTAGAAATACATCTCTTTTAGAACTACTAATGTAGTGAAGCTTGAGCATACAATTATTACCAAGTAATGTGGGAATAAGCTGTCATAGCAATTGTTGAAAACCGAAGATTAACCGGTTTAGAAGAAACACTATATGTGTATAACGTGAAGCATAAAGTCGATAACGCTCAAGGAGCTCAGAGGCATAAAGAATGTAATATTCTGTGATCAGCCAAATAAATGGCAAACCATTGTATGAATGGTAGAAATACATGAGCACAAGCTAATGTAACAGCGGATGCCATGGAAACCAATGTTGGAAACAAATACGCACGTAGTGCGCATCAAGCGACCAACGTATCTAAATAATCACACAATGACATGGAGACGTCAAACAAAAGATGAAAGATAGACCAGGCAACAAGCCAGAAGTCTGCGCCATGTGATGAGAGACCTCACAGAGGAGGCGATGTCCATTCCTAATGCAATTGCATAAGGACCTAGAAGTGTATCCTGAGAGGATCAAGCTGATAAGGGAAGTAATAACTTCGGGACAAGAGTACCCGATCGATAAATAATCAACCGCATTGGATACGGAAAGTGTTGTAAACACACTAACGAACATGGCACAAGCCAGCTAAGCGAAAGCTTAGGAACAAACCGTGCGGCCTAAGGCCAAAGAAGCACGAAGGGTGTGGAACACACCAACAATCACAAGAAGTGAATTCCACCGGAATAAAAGCGGTAGGAAGCCGTGAACATTTAGAAGACTGATGCATAGAAAATGCAAGGTCATACAAGTAAAGAACACTTGTACAGAATCAGATAAGTGGGCATCATTCAGAAGCCACTGATAATAGAGGAATAACTACATACTAAGTAGTGACTCAACCTCAACCGACAACACGTCGGAAGAATCAAGGGAATGATCACGAAAGAATACAACAATATGTATAACAGATTTCCAAGAGCTGGATAAAAAATCCGAAGCTCATTGAGTTCACGTACGGTAAGAAATACCACGCTTGATTGACAAACCTTATTCCCAAGGAAAAAGGGATAAAAGAGATGGGTAACACATTAAGAATAACGAGAAGGGCGAAATAAACCCTAAGTTATCAGGTTGCGCAGCAGAAGCTAGTGGGCCCAGAATTCTATGGTTTAATATACCTAGTGAATGAATGGCTAATTATCAACGCTGTGAAGCCTAAAAGGATAGAACCGAACCCGGTTAAGAGTTAAACAAACTCCAATGGAAATTCTTGGTGCAGTGACTAGGTTAAGACCCTTTGACCAAAGAACATTGTACAATAGACCGCATGGAATCTAAAACACTCCATGACGGCCTGAATGCCTTAGACCGATGTCTAATTTTGACACATGGTAGATTACGTGGGCGTAATCCCTTTTAAGGGGGGTAGAGCGAAAACCGCAAAGTGTATGTTTTACGTAATAAGTGCGTAAACTACAATGCGCATATCGCATAAGAATTTGTTTTAATGATTGGTACTTATGTTACATAAACATTTGTACTCACTCATTGTGTAAATTATGGTTATTTGTGAGATTAGAAGTGGAAGGGAGTAGAGAAACTCCAGGGGAATGAGAACCCCGATTGGTAATAGTATGAGATATGAGCCGGTATGAAACCGGTGTTGAGAAATGAGTACGTTTGGGAGACATGATGAATATAAATCGGTATGAAACCGATGTTGAACCTAGTGGGAATTGAGTTCCCTAGGTGACTTGATTTGATTTTACTTGTGAATAATGGGAGGATAGAAAATTAATTGGAGTTATGCTTTTGAACTTCTTAGGTATAGTAATTGGAGATAATTTAGTATGATGAGATGATTAGTAAGTAAGTAAAGGAATTCTAGAACCTGAAAATGTATTGATGGGTGATTATGACTAGAAAGACTAAGAAGATAGAAAATGAAATAATGATTAACTATTTGATTGTTTTAATTGAAGTGGGAGGTGGAACTTGATTTGCTAGCGATCAACGAAAACCGAACACAAATTGGGGTGGAAGGATAGTTCAATACCAATGCTGATCACATTGGGGTCGAATGACTCCTGAAGCTTCCTATAAGTGACCACAAGTAATCACACTAGTAATAGGTGTAATTATCATAAATTGAAATTTGGAGTTGTATTGAGTTTTCAAAATGAATTTCCAAACTGATTTTGGCACAAATGATTTTTCTTCAAATCGAGAATGAGGACCGGTTTTGAAACCGCACCCACAGGTGCTAGTTGGACCTTCCCATGGCTAGGCACCGGTATCGGGTCGAACCCGGGAAGTAAGGCTAGTGTGTGAGCTGGTGGGAGTGATGATTAGTTTTGAAACCACTACAACGGACGAGCAACGGTACTAAGTGACCGGTAGGACGTTTGTAGTGTGTGTTTTGTATTTTCCAAGGGCAGCAGGATATGAGTAGTCCTGTGTTGGGAGAGTACCCAGAGTGCCTGAGGATCTCTAGATGTGCAAATGAATTTGATCAGAACCAAAGGACCGTAGGGCCAGAGAGCGTAAGTGCCCAAAGTCATGACGGCCGTGAACCAGAGAGCGTAAGTGTTCAAACGTGACCGGTACCTGAGGGATCACTCGATATGGGAGAGGACTGGTGTGCCTTCTTTATCTTCGGATGGACCCCATGGAGAGTTTGACAAAGGATATTTTTTTATTGATATGTATGCAGTGACATGTTGTTTGGATGTGTGGTATACATCGAGTCAGACCTTGGAGTCTGGGAGGTTATATAAAGGTTATAACCTTAGCATAGAGTACCTATGTGAGTGACTATATTAGATTCACCAACTTTGAGAGCAAAGTTCTTTAAGGGGGGTAGATTGAAATACCCCGAACTTAATTATGGTGATTAAATTATTCTAATATGATATTTGAGGGCCTATTAGTGCCTAAAGAATTTTGGTGATGAAAATAAATCCAAAAGAAAGAAAACGCTGAAAAAGCATAAAACGCAAAAATGAGCGTTACATGACCATAGGAGGAATACGACCTCGGTTAAGTTCCTAGATGGATTCCTAAGGCTTAGTTATGCCAAATTGATATACGGGAACAATTCCCGA
This sequence comes from Limonium bicolor, assembly GCA_023374045.1. NCBI lineage: Eukaryota > Viridiplantae > Streptophyta > Magnoliopsida > Caryophyllales > Plumbaginaceae > Limonium > Limonium bicolor. Next base: position 117,979,541 of record CM041779.1, on the reverse strand, counting down.
AGAAAACGGATCCATAAAATGGATTAAAAACGCTATTAAAGCTTTAGAGCACGTTTCGAGAAACCCGGAAACGTGACTTTGAGTGGTCAAATGGACCCGTAAAAATTATAGTTGACTAAATAAGTATAATTAAACATTAATGGAAGCTTAAGAACCATTAACATTAAAGAAATGAGAAAAATCTAGAAAACGGGCCCGGTAGTGAATAGTGCTAAAACCGGGCAAATTAACGAGCGTTTCTTGTAAAAGACGAAAACGCCCCTAGTCTAACTAGTAGGTGGGGCCGGTTTTTAAGAAGGAAATATCAGCCCTCTCACACACACTAAACTAGCTAGAATAAGGAAAGGGTAAAAAGTAAAAAGAAGGAAATGTAGAAAAGTACTCTCCCCTTCTCTCTCCTCCCTCATTTCTCTTTTCTCTCTTCTCTTTCCTTCCTTCTTTCTTCTCTGTCGATTTTTCTCCTCCTCCCTACTGGAACGATATCTTCCTCCTCCTCCCATGGCTACTCTATCTTCTACCTCATGCCCAAGCTTCATTAAAGCTCCAAATGCAAAAATAATCACATATTTGAACTCCTCTCACCAAGCTCTACCTTCCTCTCTTTTCAAAATTCCAAAATGGTGAAGTTCATCTCCATGGGTATAGCCCATTTGAAGATAAAGCTAGAGATTCTTGAAGCTTGGAGTTTCCACTCTCATTTAAGGTAAATATATCCAAGGAAAATTCATTCTCCTTCCTTGTTAGTCTTAGCCAATTTTTCCCTTTGTAAGGCCTTGTTTTCTCTCTTTGTTTGAGCATTGTTTCAACCCTCCAATGGTGGAGTGAAGCTTCCCCTTGATCATGGCAAAAATCGATTCTAGGGTTTCCAAAGGTAATGACCAACTTTGTGCCTTAAGCCCTTTTCTGTAATTCATGAATTGTTTTCATAATCTAAGGGAGCTAATTAGTGCTTATTGTGCTCCCTTGGGTATTGGTCTAGAGTGTGGGCAATGGCAATGCCCCATGACCGATTTCAATCAAGAAAGAGAGAGGAGAAGATTGGAAAAGAAACAGAGGATTAAGGTAACTAATCTACCTTGATGATTACTCTAAATGCTTTTAGAATTATGGGTTGGGAATTTGAAAGAATGAACCTAAATTGAGTTGATAATGTGTTTGATGGTTAGGAGAGAAAATTGTGAATTGATTGTTTGAATTAAGCGCCTTAGAGCCAAGAGATTGAGATTTTGAGCTACATTGTTGGTTTGATGAATTTGGTGAAATGTGTTTATGTGCTGGTAGGACCCTTTATTGGTGTGGCTAGTTTTGGATTGATTTAGGTGAGAATTGATGAGTTTGGATATGTTAGGTTTATGGGGAAACTATGGCGAAATTTTAGTAGAAATAAAGTGTTTTGGGTGTTGTTATGGATGAGAACAACCTAGGGGATTAACTAGGTGTTGTAAGAGATTTATTTGAGTTAGTTAACCACCCTTGAATGTGGATATAAGATTTGGAGAAGGGAGAACTGAGTGTGCAACATCTGTAGCAAGTTAGTGTATTGGTGCCTTGGAGCTTTGGAGAAAAAACTAGGTAATATGACATTGAAAGAAATGGATGGACTTTGGGAATAGAGGTGAGAATGTTTAGGATGAACTCGGAATGGTCAAATGGTGTGAGGAGGAGTGTAGAATTTCAAGAAGAAGTTTAGGAATGCACAAGTGTGCAAAATGCATAATGTGAGAATTGAAATTGTGGAAAGTTAAACAAGAGTTGGGTAAAGGATTAGAGTAATGATTTGAGGATATTTAGGGCATGATCAAGAGTGATTTAAGGTGTTTAAACATGTAGAAAACATGTTGAAATGATTAGGAAAAGATTGGGTGAGAATTGAGGTGAATTTGGAGTTCAAAGTGAGTAGTTAAAATGGGTACTGGGCTAGACCGACCCTAGGACCGACCCTGGTAGGGTCGGTCAGCCTGAAATCTGCAAACTCGGAGCCTTCTGCATTCGACCGACCCAGGGGACCGACCCTGGCTGGGTCGGTCGAGTTGGAAATTTTAATCGGGATGCTCTCTGCATCCGACCGACCCAAGGGACCGACACTGGCTGGGTCGGTTGGACTGGAATTTTCCGAACCCGATGTCTCTGCTGATAAGTGCGAAATATATCTACTTTTAGGGCTATAATTCTTCCTATATAACAACAATTCATATCATATTTCTCACTTATCATATGTTTTTCCTTAGATTTATGTTCTGATGTGAACTGATACATTTTATGTGTAAACTACAGGAAAAAATATTGGATTTACATTAAGGATTACAGCACAACAAATTGTGAGATATATATATATATATACACGGCTGCATGACAGGACAAATGAACTAATCATTCTTTACTATTGATGATTACGGCTACTGAAGGAGATGAAATTCAGGAAGTCATATCATTCACTCACACATCATGTCATACCTTCACGCTTCAGGATATTAATTATTACTATCCTTGTTATTTCGACTGATACAGTCACGTGAAATACCCCAAACCTTGGTATGTTGTGTAAATGTTAAGCTATGGTATTTAAAGGCTAAAAAGTGCCTTAGAAACGTAAATGGAAACATTAAACCATGGTAAAACACAATAAAACACTAAGACACGGTTTGAGCAAAAACATGCTCTAAGGTTGGAGTGAACTTGGTTAGGACCCAAGAGCCTACCAAGACTTGATAATGTTTAATTATGACTTTATAAGGCCAATTAAGTCCTTAGGAAACTTTGGTAGACAATGAACCAAACAAAACACAAATAAATACTTAAGGTCATAAGAGCAAAAATGTGCTCTAAGCTTGGGATAAATGTGTATAAGACCTAATGGTCATACCTATGCCTCATAAATATGTTAATGAACATATTAAATCAATTACCAAAGAAAACCAAGCTTGAAAACAAGTTAAAACACAAAATGTGCCTTAAGAAGTCTTAAAGCACGTTTTTGAAAAATTGTCTTGTAAATGAGTTTTGAATGGCTAAATGTCCATCATTACTCTTTAATTAACATGTGTACTATATAGTATCACATTTGGGTGGCTATATCAATGGGAAATCAAAAATTTCACTTCTATGTGCCTTGTTATTGGTGAATAGTGTTTTATAACTAGTTTGTAACATATAATGTTATAAGTGATTAAATGAGTCAACAAAGACCAAACTACCCCTAAGTATATTATGGGGGCCGGTTTTTAGTAAGGTGAGTCATCACCATGTAAAATAAATTAAAGGAAGGAAGGAAAAGAAAGTAAAAGAAGAAAGTTACTTTAGTACATAAATATCTTCTAAAAGTAGAACTCATCTTCATTCTTTCATTCCCTTCTCATTTCACACGTCTTCAAGCTCCTCCCCTCCCCTCCATTTACGATTCTCTACACCAGCCTCTCTTCTCCATCTTCATTTCCTTGCCAAATCCAACTCTAAGCTCCAAATCAAATTCTAAGACCATATTTGTCTTAGTTAGGTCAAGCTCTACACTTCCACCTTTTCAAATCTTCAAGAGCTCAATTTTGGTGCCATGGAGAATCACCATTGATGGAGCTTGAGCTTGTATTTCTACATATTCTTGTTCTCCTTTGCTTCAAGGTAAGGAAACTCAAAGAAAAATGACATTTCCTTCATGTTTTGTCATAACCGAAAATGCACTTGTAATGGTGTCTTCTCTTGTCTTGTTTTAGCTTCATTTGAATCTTCCAAGGGCTAGGAGGAGTCCTCTCTTGATTATATTCAAGCTCTCTTTCCATTCCAAGGTAAAACAATCATGTTAATACCTTAAGACAATATATGTAACTAGGGTTTACAATGAGGTGAAGCTTAAAGCTTATATACTCATTACAATGTTGGTATATTGTTTTGTTGTTGAAAGGAAGGAAATGCCTTACCGGTTTACAAGGAAACAAGAAGAAAGAAATTTGTGAGGAAAAGAGGTAAACAAGCTATCTCAATGTGGTTTAATGCCTTAGGAGAAATAAGCTTATAATGCTTGCTAAAACTACCTAAAGAGCAAATGGTAAATGAGCTAGTAAAATGCTCTCAAGGAGTTTATTAAAGGAATATGTATTGTTGGGTGTATTTGCAGGTCAAAGGCATTATATGTGGGAAATTCAGTGTTTAAGGTTTATGCAATTTAAGGGCCTAAGAGCCATGCATTTAAGGGCCTAAGTGCCAAGCAATTTAAGTTATGCACTATATTGTGATGTAGTGCTTAATGTGTGAAGTTTGTGTATAAAATGTGTTTGATGGATTTTAGGTGTTCTTGGATGAAATAAGGTAGAAACCTAAGTGTTTGGATGTGGGTATATACTAGAGAAGCTATGGCCAAATTTGGGAAATGTGTAAGAAGTTCTAAGTGTGGTAAGTGAGTTTTGGGTGAACTAGGAATTGTTAGGAATGGACACATGCTTCACTAAGGGAGAACACATGCATTAAGGTGTTCTAAGGTGCTATAAGGATATAGGCATTGTCTTGGAAGTTCTAGAAATCCAATGAGTGTTTTTAGGAGATATAAAGTCTTGGAGAAGTTGGTTTAAGGTTTAGGTCATGTTGATGAATAAGGAGAGAATGATGTTTAGGTAAGGTTTGAGAAAGGAATTTAAGGAGTTGTGAAAGAGAAGATTTGGTTAGTAAGAGAAGATGCTTGGGAGATGATGTTAAGGTGTAGAGGAAACACCTTGGTATAGTGGTCATTTTGGTGAATTACCACTTAGAAATCTTAAGGAGAAAACATCCAAGTACTAGGAATCTTGTAAGAATTTGTGAATGATAAGATGGTTTTGGTGAGTGATTTAAAGAGTTTAGCACATGGCTAAAGGTGTGTTGAAGTGCCCAAATGAGGTTAGGATATACTAGGATATATGGGTGAAGTTTGGAGTTGAATGTAAAAGGAAAACAAGGATTTGGGGCAGACGGACTTGCGACCGGACTTGCAAGTTCGGTCGGGCCCAGTTTACCCTGCGAGAATTAGTTTCTGGAAAGGACCGGACATAGGACCGGACTTTGCAAGTCCGGTCGGGCTAAATTTTCAAAGGAGAAAACTCTCTGGAATGGACCGGACATAGGACCGGACTTACAAGTCCGGTCGGAGTGGAAAATTTTGGCGGAAAATGTGTTCTGGAATCGACCGGACATGGACAAGTCCGGTCGGCAAGTCCGGTCGGACCAAAAATGTGGTTTAAGGTTATGAAATGATGTGAGATGATGGGGATTGATAGGTAATGATGTTATAAGGTTGTTAAGGACATGTTAGGTGAGTTTAAATGGCAATTAAGTGGGTGAAAAGTTGTATCAAAATGTAAAAGTAAAACAAGTTAAAATGTAAAGTTATGTAACTAAGTTAACGGGGAAAGTAAACATTAGACATTAAATAATCAAGCAAACCCCGATGTTAATAAAAACACATGTGATGTTAACAGTTGTTCGAGAATCGCTCGAGGAACATAAGTGGACGTGGTAAAGTGGACTCCGGTGACAGGTATGGTTTTCTTGCAACCTGTGTCCTACCGGATTACACCGGCTTGTATGCCAATATGTTTTCTTGAGTGTTTGCCACTTGTAAGATTAAAATATAATGAGTTTATAGTAATTCATTTATGTGGCGAATTGGTATCCGATGCCGTTTAACCTCAAATATGTGTAAACCTTAGCTAACTAAAACTAGGAACACATGAGCGATCGGTATTCGGAGTTGACGGCCCAAACCTTGGGAACGTGCTAACCACGGCTATGTGTGAGTTAGTTGGACATTGTTGTTGTATGCAAGTGTGTGAACCCCTTGTGTGTTTAACTCGGTTATGATACCGAATGGTTGTGGATGTGGTAGGCTCCATAATGGATCTCTAGCCACTTAATATTTAATGTATGTGTACTAATGGGGGGTGAGGAGTCCGGTCTGTTCTGGCCCGCGTGTGAGGACGGGAGTCGTTATCTTATCCGGTTCGGCTCTCTGGTGTATGTATAGGTGGTATTCCAATTTGGTTTCTACCTTCCCTTAGCTTATCCAAAGCTAGTTACTGACTCACGTCGGGCCACAGGGCATACGTATGTTATTTCGGTGTGCTTGGGATTACTATATCCGACACACCTTGGGTATAAGTTATCCGTTCTATATAACCGGGCGGTAACGAGGATGGTAACGAGCTTAACATGGGATTGGCAAAAAATCCCTAGGCTCATATGGTATACTAACTATGGTGGAAGGTTCCTTGTGAGAACCGATTTTATGGTATTATGTAATGTTGTGGTGCTATGCAAATCCCCTTGCTATGCTATGGTATATATATATATATTATTCGATGTTTTAAATGATGCGATGTCATCATACGTACCTTGAAACAAGAAAGATGTTGTTATGTTTATTATGTGAGAAATGAGATATGTTGTATGACATGGAATGTGTGGGGATTCATGGAAATGAATCCCAGTTTGCGACAAGAGGCATTTAAGGATAACCCAATAATGGGTACATGTCGTTGTTAAGGAAGTAGCTCCGTTCTAGAGGAGAACCACTCTAGGGTTAAGGAATCATTGGATGGTTGGTTAAGTGTGGATGTGTTGGTTATTGGTTGAGCCCATTGAGGCGGAATATTGTGTGACATGTTAATGGTTTGTATGCATGATTTAAATATAATCAACTGCATGCTAAGACGACAATTAGTCGTGCGTGGCCCGGTAGCATGTGGGCTGCGGGATTACCATACAGCAAAGGTGCTGAGCCCCTTGGGGCCACCCTTTCTCTTCTTTTCCTATTTCAGGTACGAAGTGCTGAAGCCGTTCGAGAGTAGGACGGGTAGGCATTGTACATGGGTAAACTTTTAAGTGTATGTATACAGGTGGCGTAGTAAGACCGAAGTTATTATCGGCAGTAGTTTGTAAATACTCGGTACAGTGGGAATGTATGTATATAATAATTGTTGGAAATGAAATAAGGATGGTATTGTGTAGTTGCTCGGGAATTTAGTCCATCAGACCGATACAAATGTACATGTATTTGCCTTGTTAGCCACGTGGGTGGTTAACGGCGTGTAACACCATGGAATAAGTAATGTGATGAGTTGAGTTTCCGCTGCAGATTGTTATTATGTGTTGGTTGTTGGAGGGGTGTTACAAAAAGTGGTATCAGAGCGAAGTATCGCTCTGATGACTGAATTACCGAGCTTAGGGAATACCGAGTTAGGATTTAAGTACTTTGGGTTAAGGGTTGAGTGATAGCGTGAGAAATACGCTAGTTAGGAATACCAGTGAATACTGGAAACCTACAATATCCTTCCCACCCTCCACAATCCCTGTATATAACTTGGGAAACAACGCCAGAGAGATGAAAGTCCTCTCTTACTCGGAATACCCGATCTGGCTGCTATTAAATACCTTTAGGGTACGGGGAACCTGTCATACGGTAGATCCCGAAAACTGGGAATCCCGGAGACGGTCTCCATCTGAACAATGTTAACCGCATTCCATAGCGACAAATGAAGGATTTTGTGTATAGAGGAATAATTTCCAGCAACCTGGGTCGACATGCAGAGCAGTCGAGGATAACCAGCTTGCAACGCACCAACCGTGCAACAGGCAAGAAGTGGATTAATAAAACCCGAGACGAATGTCTATGGGACCACAGTTGATAAATAAAACACCAACGGTATACCAACCGTCAAGGAACTACAACGTAGTGCCAAACAAGAGACAAGTCTCAGTAACCACGACAAATACGTGGAACGGGCTACAAGGTGAGTATAATACTAAGACAAAGGGGTCTCCCAGAATGGGAAACACCCTAGTTAATGAATACCACGTGGAAACAGTGAGAAGTCACCTAGAGGAGTATCTATCAAGGCAGTAAGATCAGTGAGGGCCAACAAGGCCACTGATGACAATATGGGCGAAAACAATACCACAGCCGGTATGTGTTGAACCGATAGCCAGTTAACATGGCGCACTTGCCATAGCAAGTGCTGCTATAACAGGGCTATTCGAGGAATTTATAACCTCTACAAAGTACTTGGAAAAGTACAATAAAGTTAAATGTGAATGTCATAATAGTGGAAGGGCTTGTTAGCCTAACCTCTGTAATTGGAAACACACCAGTCAGCAAGAAGCTAGACTGGCTAAGGTAAGAAGATGTTGTGAAAACCATGGAAATTTTCTTTCAAACCTAATCTCACAAACTCTTTTCTTTTCAACCAGATTTTTCTTCAAACCAACACTTCTTTCCAACCTTCTTTAAACCAAACCAGTGAAACCAAGAGCAACTGACAAGGATGCAACAGTGGATAAACCTTCCCTCGAATAAGTTCGGGAAGTAAAGAATGAATGTTGTCACGGGACAATATAGGGAGTGACAAAGTACTTCACTAGGCGTGTAACGGACACTACAAGTGTACCAACGTGTGTGGGACGACGCACTCCGATAGGAGCATGTGGGCCTGACAGACTACTTATAGGTTGGTGGGTAAGTAGTAATGTATCAGTATGATACCCCATATATGTATACGAGTAGAGTCCGAAACACGGGAAGTAGTCGACTCCGTCTACGGTCAGCAGATAAAGCAAACGAAAGCTAGAGATTACAAGGAATGCTTGAAGTCAAGGAACTCAGTTAAGTTAACGAGACTAAAGGAATTAGTGGATTCCTTTCAAGGAAATGTTTTAAGAGTCAGGAAGTGCAAAGTGCACTGACTGTTATGTAAAGACAGCTTCTGTGACTTAAGGATCCCCAGGGATAAACATGATAGCTGAAAAGCAGGGCAAGGCAGATGCCTAGTGTGGACACATTAATGTGCAATGAACGGGATGAAACTCCCAGAATCAGTACCTACACTGTCTGGAAATGTTGATCTTCACAGAAGAAGATAATAACTGAATGTACCAAAAAGTGTGAAACAAATGTAGTGGCATGCCCTAGCAACACCCAGGAGCAATCCTTGAGGGGTGTTTGGATCGAACATTGATTGGATAAGGCAATGTGACAAAACCACAAGGGTTGAAATTAACACCCAGTTAGATATAAGATGTCAGGAGACGGACTGACAAACCTAAGGGGCATCCCATGAAAGGAAACGGAATGCAACGACCTTGTCATGGAGCCCACTACAACCTCTAAACATGTAATGTTGTACAAAGAAGTACATATATGTGGACAGCCTACAACGAGCCCAGCTCAAGGCAGATAAGACTTATAAGCCATAAGCAAGATAAGTTATATAAATTCGGTTGATTGTAGAAGTTTATGTGGTATAAGTGAATAGAGTGGTAAGTGAACCACTGCACTAAGAGTGGGGATACCTCTCGATGTTGTGAGACCGCAGAAGCGGTAGTTATGTGAATCAAGTTCAAGAGATATGTGGAGTATAGACCACCTAGTTATTACCCCAGGGTGATTTAAATAAAATAACACGAAAGGAAGTGCTCGTACCAGTTGTGTACGAAGGAAGAGTGATAAGCGGATAGCAATCACCATAGGTGTGTGAAGCTAAATGAGTAGCGAACAACGCACAAGAAACATAAAGGTTCAAAAAAAAAAATATAGTAGTATATTCAAAAATCAGCCAAATAAGTGGCCAGATAAACCCGGTGTAATAGCGGAAGCTAATATAATAGCGGATGCAGTATAAGTTGATGTTATGTAGTGAGTAAGGATACGGTGCGCAATAAGCGACCGTTGTGTGAGTATTGTTAGATGATAAAATGGGAGTGAGCAGAGTTATGACTTAAACCCAGTGGAGGTACAACATTAAGCGATAGCAAACGAACCGAGCAGTAAGCCGGTGGCAAGTGTTAGATGATAAGGATTTCAGTGAAAATTCCTATCGCAATCGCATGAGAGAGTTGCTGTCAAGGGTTTACGCCTCTGCACTCTGTATGACTGAGTGTTTTGGTATTGCTCTTGTGCAGTAATGATCGAGTGGGATACCTAGGAATCAGAAGCATGGTAATTATGGAGGAATAATGCTATAATGGCCGATGCATAGGTAATGCAAGGCCGCAGGAATGAAAGAATACATGTACAAAACCAAAGGTGGAGACATGATTAACAGTAAATAACTACAGTAACACTAAATACCAAAGGTCGGTATTTCAATAACTGAGAGAGCACTACACACTGGGTAGTAGCTCAATCTCGACCGACAGTAAGTCGGTAGAAGTAAGTTAATCATTGTGAATTACCTAGTAGTTTACACGGTAAGCTATTGGAGTAGTGGATGGGAAATTGTGAAACTCACCGAATTCGCTCAGGGCAAGAGATACCATGCGTCGGTTGAGAAACCATCCTTCCCAAGGTAAGGGTAATACATTGGAGATGTACAATACAGTAACAGTAACGAATGGGGCAAACTAGCCCTATAATTATCAGAATGGCGCAGCAAAGGCCAGTGAGCCCATACATCAAATGCCGAATATATATGGTGAATATGAATAAATGACTGGTTATCAATACCGAAAAGCCTCACAGGCCAGGACCGAAACCGGTTATGAGTTACAACTCCAATGCGAATTCTTGGTTTAGGGACTAAACTGCCAATATGGTTAAGATCCTCTAATAAGAATCCATTGTGTAATAGACCGCGTGGAAGTTGAAACACTTCACGACGGCAGAACATTTTAAACTAAAGCTCAGTGATTGATTACGTGGGCGTAATCCCTTTTTAAGGGGGGTAGAGCGCAAAACCACTTAGTGTGTTTTACCGTACAAGTGTACGCGAACTAGGTGTGCATAGCACAAAATGAATTGTTATGATGGTTGGCGCGTGTGTTATATAAACATACGCATTTATTTGTGGTTAAATTGTGGTAATTGCGCACAGATGATGCGAATACCATTGTGGGAAGTGTGAGAATTTTTTAAACAGGGTGTGAGAGGTAAAAGTGGTAGGGAGTAAAGAAACTCCCGGGGATCTAAAACCCCGATGGTGATAAATTAAGCCGGTATGTATTTTGATAAAAAAATATATGTATATATATACAATGTTGTGATTATGAAGGGTATGAGACCGACATAGAACCTAGTGAGAATTAAATTTCTAGGTAACTTGAATTAAGTTGGATTTGGACGGAGATTGATAGACGGAGTTCGATCCCTTGGAGATGTTATGATTATGACTAGAAGGATTCAAAGATAGAAAATGGGATATGCTTGAATTAATTGTTGGTTGAAATGAAGGGGAGGTGAAACTTGATTATCATGGATCAAGGGAAGCCGAACACAATTGGGGTGGAAAGATATCAACACCGATGCTGATCACATCAGTGTTGGATGATTCTTGAAGCTCCCTAAAGTGATTACAAATAACCATGTTAAGAAAGATACAAGGAGCATAAACTGGACTTGGAGTTGTATGGTGTTTTCAAAAAGAATTTTCAATTGGGTTTTAAAAACAATCGATTAATATTTTGAATAAAAGACCTTCTATACTTAACCTAGTAAAGAATATTTTGTAGTACTTGCTCACGAGAGAGGACGTATGAGCCTTGTCTTCGGACCGGTGACATGAGAAGTACATATGTTGAAAATTGAGTGAATGTTTTAATTTCACCAAAGGCACGGGACGGAAGGCGTCCATCGCGACCGGGTTCTGCGGGATCACAATGTATATGTACTCAACGTGGGATTCGAACCCATGGAGAGATGGAAAAGGTATTTCTGTTTGATATACATGCTATGACATGTTGTTTGGTATGGGTGATAAGGGTTATTTGACTTTGATCTCCTAAAGTGTGTGCTATCAAGACCTATGAGTCTAAATGTGTTGTGTCACATAGACCTATGAGTCTAAATGTGGTTATGTCACCCAGACCTAAGAGTCTGAGGGATATTGTATGGGTGCAAGTGTGGTAAAGGTACCCGGACCATTGAGTCCGAGGTTACCATGTGAATATGATATTTTATGTATAATGTGGATAAGTTGCCCGGACCATTAAGTCCGAGGTTAGATGTAAAAGGTGGTTGGTAATGGAAGTTATGGCTATAAGTAATTCCCGTATTCTAATCCAATGATGCGAGGAAATGTGAACTTCGAGGACGAAGTTCTTTTAAGAGGGGTAGATGAAATACCCCAAACCTTGGTATGTTGTGAATGTTAAGCTATGGTATTTAAAGGCTAAAAGTGCCTTAGAAACGTAAATGGAACATTTAAACCATGGTAAAACACAATAAACACTAAGACACGGTTTGAGCAAAAACATGCTCTAAGGTTGGAGTGAACTTGGTTAGGACCCAAAGAGCCTACCAAGACTTGATAATGTTTAATTATGACTTTATAAGGCCAATTAAGTCCTTAGGAAACTTTGGTAGACAATGAAACCAAACAAAACACAAATAATACCTTAAGGTCAATAAGAGCAAAAATGTGCTCTAAGCTTGGATAAATGGTATAAGACCTAATGGTCATACCTTGCCTCATAAATATGTTAATGAACATATTAAATCAATTACCAAAGAAAACCAAGCTTGAAAACAAGTTAAAACACAAAATGTGCCTTAAGAAGTTTAAAGCACGTTTTTGAAAAATTGTTTGTAAATGAGTTTTGAATGGCTAAATGTCCATCATTACTCTTTAATTAACATGTGTACTATATAGTATCACATTTGGGTGGCTATCAATGGAAATCAAAAATTCACTTCTATGTGCCTTGTTATTGGTGAATAGTGATTTTTATAACTAGTTGTAACTATAATGTTATAAGTGATAAATAGTCAACAAAGACCAAACTACCCTAAGTATATTATGGGGGCCGGTTTTTTAGTAAGGTGAGTCATCACCATGTAAAATAAATTAAAGGAAGGAAGGAAAAGAAAGTAAAAGAAGAAAGTTACTTTAGTATAATATCTTCTAAAAGTAGAACTCATCTTCATTCTTCATTCCCTTCTCATTTCACACGTCTTCAGCTCCTCCCTCCCCTCCATTTACGATTCTACACCAGCCTCTCTTCTCCATCTCTCATTTCCTTGAAATCCAACTCTAAGCTCCAAATCAAATTCTAGACCATATTTGTCTTAGTTAGGTCAAGCTCTACAACTTCCACCTTTTCAAATTCAAGAGCTCAATTTGGTGCCATGGAGAATCACCATTGATGGAGCTTGAGCTTGTATTTCTACATATTCTGTTCTCCTTTGCTTCAAGGTAAGGAAACTCAAAGAAAAATGACATTTCCTTCATGTTTTGTCATAACCGAAAATGCACCTTGTAATGGTGTCTTCTCTTGTCTTGTTTTAGCTTCATTTGAATCTTCCAAGGGCTAGGAGGGAGTCCTCTCTTGATATATATTCAAGCTCTCTTTCCATTCCAAGGTAAAACAATCATGTTAATACCTTAAGACAATATATGGAAACTAGGGTTTACAATGAGGTGAAGCTTAAAGCTTATATACTCATTACAATGTTGGTATATGTTTTGTTGTTGAAAGGAAGGAAATGCCTTACCGGTTTACAAGGAAACAGAAAGAAATTGTGAGGAAAAGAGGTAAACAAGCTATCTAATGTGGTTAATGCCTTAGGAGAAATAAGCTTATAATGCTTGCTAAAACTACCTAAAGAGCAAATGGAAATGAGCTAGTAAAATGCTCTCAAGGAGTTTATTAAAGGAATATGTATTGTTGGGTGTATTTGCAGGTCAAAGGCATTATATGTGGGAAATTCAGTGTTTAGGTTTATGCAATTTAAGGGCCTAAGAGCATGCTTTAAGGGCCTAAGTGCCAAGCAATTTAAGTTATGCACTATATTGTGATGTAGTGCTTAATGTGTGAAGTTGTGTATAAAATGTGTTTGTGGATTTTAGGTGTTCTTGGATGAAATAAGGTTAGAAACCTAAGTGTTTGGATGTGGGTATATACTAGAGAAGCTATGGCCAAATTTGGGAAAGTGTAAGAAGTTCTAAGTGTGGTAAGTGAGTTTTGGGTGAACTAGGAATTGTTAGGAATGGACACATGCTTCACTAAGGGAGAACACATGCATTAAGGTGTTCTAAGGTGCTATAAGGATATAGGCATTGTCTTGGAAGTTCTAGAAATCCAATGAGTGTTTTAGGAGATATTAAAGTCTTGGAGAAGTTGGTTTAAGGTTTAGGTCATGTTGATGAATAAGGAGAGAATGATGTTTAGGTAAGGTTTTGAGAAAGGAATTTAAGGAGTTGTGAAAGAGAAGATTTGTTAGTAAGAGAAGATTGCTTGGGAGATGATGTTAAGGTGTAGAGGAAAACACCTTGGTATAGTGGTCATTGTTGGTGAATTACCACTTAGAAATCTTAAGGAGAAAACATCCCAAGTACTAGGAATCTTGTAAGAAATTGTGAATGATAAGATGGTTTTGGTGAGTGATTTAAAGGTTTAGCACATGGCTAAAGGTGTGTTTGAAGTGCCCAAATGAGGTAGGATATACTAGGATATATGGGGTGAAGTTGGAGTTGAATGTAAAAAAGGAAAACAAGGATTTGGGGCAGACCGGACTTGCGACCGGACTTGCAAGTTCGGTCGGGCCCAGTTTACCCTGCGAGAATTAGTTTCTGGAAAGGGACCGGACATAGGACGGACTTTGCAAGTCCGGTCGGGCTAATTTTCAAAGGGGAGAAAACTCTCTGGAATGGACCGGACATAGGACCGGACTTACAAGTCCGGTCGGAGTGGAAAAATTTTTGGCGGAAAGTGTTCTGGAATCGACCGGACATGGACAAGTCCGGTCGGCAGTCCGGTCGGACCAAAAATGTGGTTTAAGGTTATGAAATGATGTGAGATGATGGGGATTGATAGGTAATGATGTTATAAGGTTGTTAAGGACATGTTAGGTGAGTTTAAATGGCAATTAAGTGGGTGAAAAGTTGTATCAAAATGTAAAAGTAAAACAAGTTAAAATGTAAAGCTATGTAACTAAGTTAACGGGGAAAGTTAAACATTAGACATTAAATAATCAAGCAAAACCCCGATGTTAATAAAAACACATGTGATGTTAACAGTTGTCGAGAATCGTCGAGGAACATAAGTGGACGTGGTAAAGTGGACTCCGGTGACAGGTATGGTTTTCTTGCAACCTGTGTCCTACCGGATTACACCGGCTTGTATGCCAATATGTTTTCTTGAGTGTTTGCCACCTTGTAAGATTAAAACATGTAATGAGTTTATAGTAATTCATTTATGTGGCGAATTTGGTATCCGATGCCGTTTAACCTCAAATATGTGTTAAACCTTAGCTAACTAAAACTAGGAACACATGAGCGATCGGTATTCGGAGTTGACGGCCCAAACCTTGGGAACGTGCTAACCACGGCTATGTGTGAGTTAGTTGGACATTGTTGTTGTATGCAAGTGTGTGAACCTCCCTTGTGTGTTTAACTCGGTTATGATACCGAATGGTTGTGGATGTGGTAGGCTCCATAATGGATCTCTAACCACTTAATATTTAATGTATGTGTACTAATGGGGGGTGAGGAGTCCGGTCTGTTCCGGCCACGCGTGTGAGGACGGGAGTCGTTATCTTATCCGGTTCGGCTCTCTTGGTGTATGTATAGGTGGTATTCCAATTTGGTTTCTACCTTCCCTTAGCTTATCCAAAGCTATTTACTGACTCACGTCGGGCCACAGGGGCATACGTATGTTATTTCGGTGTGCTTGGGATTACTATATCCGACACACCTTGGGTATAAGTTATCCGTTCTATATAACCGGGCGGTAACGAGGATGGTAACGAGCTTAACATGGGATTGGCAAAAATCCCTAGGCTCATATGGTATACTAACTATGGTGGAAGGTTCCTTGTGAGAACCGATTTTATGGTATTATGTAATGTTGTGGTGCTATGCAAATCCCCTTGCTATGCTATGGTATATATATATATATATATTCGATGTTTTAAATGGATGCGATGTCATCATACGTACCTTGAAACAAGAAAGATGTTGTTATGTTTTATTATGTGAGAAATGAGATATGTTGTATGACATGGAATGTGTGGGGATTCATGGAAATGAATCCCAGTTTGCGACAAGAGGCATTTAAGGATAACCCAATTAATGGGTACATGTCGTTGTTAAGGAAGTAGCTCCGTTCTAGAGGAGAACCACTCTAGGGTTAAGGAATCATTGGATGGTTGGTTAAGTGTGGATGTGTTGGTTATTGGTTGAGCCCATTGAGGCGGAATATTATGTGTGACATGTTAATGGTTGTATGCATGATTTAAATAAATCAACTGCATGCTAAGACGACAATTAGTCGTGCGTGGCCCGGTAGCATGTGGGCTGCGGGATTACCATACCAGCAAAGGTGCTGAGCCCCTTGGGGCCACCCCTTTCTCTTCTTTTCCTATTTCAGGTACGAAGTGCTGGAAGCCGTTCGAGAGTAGGACGGGTAGGCATTGTACATGGGTAAACTTTTAAGTGTATGTATACAGTAGGCGTAGTAAGACCGAAGTTGTTATCGGCAGTAGTTTGTAAATACTCGGTACAGTGGGAATGTATGTATATAATAATTGTTGGAAATGAAATAAGGATGGTATTGTGTAGTTGCTCGGGAATTTAGTCCATCAGACCGATACAAATGTACATGTATTTGCCTTGTTAGCCACGTGGGTGGTTAACGGCGTGTAACACCATTGGAATAAGTAATGTGATGAGTTGAGTTTCCGCTGCAGATTGTTATTATGTGTGTTGGTTGTTGGATGGGGTGTTACATTTTTATAGGGGTTCGTGCACCTTGGCACTCCTCCTAGGCATTCCCGCGCCTTTATGGGGCCCACATCGGGAACTTCCGAGAACTTTGTATATTTACTCAGTTCTATCTGAGAACTTGTATTTTAAAGATCATAAAATGATCCTTGGTTAAATTCATGTAATGTCCATAGCTTATATAATTGTTTAACTTAAGGTCGGGCTTTTAACGCTCGTTTCCGACCTTAAGGAGTTCGGGTGCGTTTTTAACGCCCAAGTGTTTATATGCTTTCTTAGGGTTTCATAATCCCCCAAATAATATTTATAATTCCCAAAAATAATATTTATTTACTTATATTTAATTATTTAAATGTTAGGGGTATTTCAATTTACGGTCATGTCGTTTGGTTTATCTAATGCACCGACAAAATTTATGGACTTGATGAATCGTTTGTTTTGAGATCAGCTGGATAAATCTGTGGTTGTCTTCATCGACGATATCCTTATTTATTCTAAGTCCAAGGTTGAGCATGAAGATCACTTGAGGAGTGTATTGCAGACATTGAGAGAGAACCAGCTATATGCGAAGTTCTCGAAGTGTGAATTTTGGCTAGACCAAGTCTCTTTTCTTGGTCATGTTATTTCTGAGGCCGGGATCGTAGTGGATCCGGCCAAGATTGATGCTGTGCGCACCTGGCCTAGACCGAAGACGGTTACCAACATCCGGAGCTTCCTCGGTCTAGCAGGGTATTATAGGAGGTTTGTAAAGAATTTTTCCAGTGTTTCTAAACCGATGACATCCTTAATGAAGAAGGATGCACCATTTGAGTGGACAGTTGACTGTGAGAGTTCATTTCAGAGTCTCAAGGATGCTTTGACTTCTGCACCAGTTCTGACTATACCAGATGGTACTGATGGTTTTAAGGTGTACTATGACACGTCAGGTAAAGGTATGGGCTGCGTTTTGATGCAACACGGGAAGGTCGTGGCTTACGCCTCCCGACAGTTGAAGCGACATGAAGAAAACTATCCTACACATGATCTAGAATTGGGTGCCATTGTCTTCGCCTTGAAGATATGGTGACACCATTTGTATGGAGTGAATGTGATGATTTATTCAGATCACAAGAGTTTGAAATACCTGTTCACTCAGAAGGAGTTGAACATGAGGCAAAGGAGATGGGTTGAATTCCTTACGGATTACGATATTGACCTTCAGTACAAGGAAGATAAAGCAAATGTTGTAGCTGATGCATTGAGTCGCCGAGCACACTCTCTCCATTCGCTAATCTCTCACTCTAGCGTGGTTGATGAGGTGCGGAGTGCTCAGATGTCCGATCAGTACATGCAAGAAATCAGACAGAAGCTTATTGATGGCACGTTCGAGAGCCAGAAGTATGATTTTCGACTTCATGATGATGAATTAATCAGGCTGAATGGCCGACTTTGTATTCCACGAAGTAGCGCTGAGCTGAAGGAGCGCATACTGAGTGAATCACACTGTTCTACCACTTCGATTCACCCCGGAGCTTCAAAGATGTATAAGGACATGAAACGATACTTTTAGTGGACGAGAATGAAAAAGGATGTGAATGACTATGTTGTGAGGTGTCTCACTTGCCAGAAGGTCAAGTTTGAGCACCGACGGCCTGGTGGTATGGTGCAGCCAATGCCAGTGCATGAGTGGAAGTTCCATGATATTTCCATGGACTTCGTTGTTGGGCTTCCGCCTACTCGGGGAGGTTTGAATATGATATGGGTTGTTGTTGACCGACTGACCAAGGTGGCCTGATTCATTCCGATGAAGGACACTTGGAAAGTGGCGAAGCTAGCAGAGCTCTTCGACCGTGAGATTGTACGGCACCATGGGGTATCGAAGACTATCGTGTCTGATAGGGACACCAGATTCCTCTCGAGGTATTGGAGATCGACACGGGAAGCGCTTGGTACCGAGCTGAAGCTGAGTACAGCGTTCCATCCTCAGACAGATGGTCAGAGTGAGCGCACCATACAGACGCTTGAGGATATGTTACGTGCACGTGCACTTGACTTTCAGACCAGCTGGATTGATAAGTTACATCTGATCGAGTTTAGCTACAACAACAGTTACCATGCTTCGATCAAGATGTCTCCCTTCCAGGCCTTGTACGGTAGGCCATGCCGCACACCATTATGCTGGGATGAGTCGAGTGAGACGGTCATTATAGGACCTGAGTATATAGAGCAAGTACAAGCAGAAGTACGTCAGATCAGGGCTAACATGAAGGCAGCTCAGGATAGGCAGAAAGCATACGCCGATGTGCGCAGACGTGACCTGGAGATCGCCGTGGGCGATCAGGTATTTCTTAGAGTATCCCCCATGAAGGGTGTGTTTCGTTTTGGCCAGAAAGGCAAGTTGAGCCCGAAATATGTGGGGCCTTATGTTGTGACGGAGCGGATAGGCCCGGTAGCCTACAGGCTTGATTTCCCTGCTGAGCTGGGCAAGGTACATGAAGTATTTCATGTGTCACAGTTGAAGAAATATATGTCTCATCCGTCTCATGTACTTCAGCCCGAGAGGCTAACTTTAGAGCCGACCATGCGATCAGTGGAGACCCCTATACGGATTCTGGATACTAAGACTCGAGACACTCGCCACAAGTCTGTGCGACTGGTGAAGGTTCTCTGGTCTAACCAGGAGGTCGAGGAGGCCACCTGGGAACTGGAGGATGATATGAGGGCGAAGTACCAGTCGTTGTTTACTTCTTAGTGTTTGTATGTATAGGGTACGGGGCGTACCCCTATTTTAAGGGGGTAGAGCCGTTTCGGTTATGTATGTATGGCATGTATTGAAATACATGTCTATGTTGTTATGTTATAGACTTCTAAGTCTAAGTGATGTTTTGTTTATGTTGTTATGTTATAGACTTTCAAGTCTAAGTGATGTTTTGTTATGGGGACCTTGAGTCCGATGTTATGTAAAGGATGCTTGTTATGGAAGTGTTGTTTCAGAAGTAATCGTCGTGTTCTAATAGTAAGATGCGTGGGAAGTATGAACTTTGGGGACAAAGTTCTTTTAAGGGGGGTAGATTGAAATACCCCAAACCTTAATAAGTAAGTTAATTATGTAATTATGACATTTTAAGGCTAATTAAGTCCTTAAGACCATTAGTGAAGAAACAAAAACTAAAAAGAAAAAGAAAATGCGTAAAAGCTACAAAACGCAAAAACGTGTGTTAAATGATTATAGTGAGTATGTAACCTTAACTAGAGTCCTAAAAGGATTCCTAGGACTTATTTAGGCATTAAGAACATGTGGGAAAAATTCGCGAAGGAAACGGATCCAAATAGTGGATTAAAAATGCAAAACGAGCTTTAAAGCACGTTTTTCGAGAAACTCGGGAAATGTGATTTTAAACGGGTTTAAAGGACTAATAAAAATTTATAGTCAATCATATGACTATAATTAAATATTAGTCACGGTCTAGGACCATAAAAATAAATAAAACAAAAATCCAGAAACCGGACCCGGACTTTTAAAATTGACAGTTCAGGAATTCACGGGTGTTATCTGCTAAATGACCATGTGCCACCTCCTCTCTACTTTTACAAAAAACTATTTGATTTCTGCCCCTTGTGAGAGGTAGCTCACGTTTTTGACCCCCTCCCTCTCATTTATTAATTCTACTCTATGTACTAGAAGACAAAAACATAAAGTAAAGTACAATTACCTCTTTATTTTCTCTTTCCTCTACTTTCTCCTTCCCTCTCGATTTTTTCTTCCCCTTGCCATCGTTCTCTCTCTGCTCTTTCTCTTCAATGGCAATTTCTTGAGCTCTCTCAACCCCATCCTTCTTCTTCCTTGTTCCCTCACCAAATCAAGTCCAAATCGAAAACAAAATACACCAAAATACTCACCTTGCTTTGGAGATCATTTTCCACCTTTCAAAATCTTCAAACTCCACATTTGACTTCCATGGGTGTAGCTCAGTTTGAAGAGGAAAACACCCATTCTTGAAGCTAATCAACCCTTTGATGGTTTAAGGTAAGAAACAACTCGAAAATCCCTCTTTTTCTCTATGTTCCTTGGCCGGTTTTTGCTCTGTTTTGAGCTCCAATTTTGCTCTTTGTTTTAGCTTGTTTGAAGCCTCATTAAGTGCTGGAGATTGCCCATCTTTGTTCCTAAGAAGCCCATTGTGAAGTAGAAGGTAAAATCTCTTCATTTCTATGCTTAAACACCCTCTTGTTTTAGGGTTGTTGCAAGAGCTTCATTTAATTTCTTGGTGCTCATTACCATTTATGGTATTTGGTCATTAGTGTAACAAATAACCCCATTGGAAATCGATTGTGGAACAAGAAGTAAGGAGGAGGGAAAGTTGAAAGAAATCCAAGGTAAATAACTTACCTTAAGCTTATGTGGTGTTTTAAGGACTTTGTGTTTTATCTTGGTGCAAATGTAAATGCTCAGTGAAATGCAGGTGTTGCGAATAATATGAGGAAATTCAGTGTTTAATTTGATGTTGATTAAGGGCCTAAGAGCCAAGCTTTTAAGGTTTATGTACATTAAGTGCTATTGTTGTTGGAAATGATGAATTTAAGTGTGGTCTAGTGTTTTTGGAGGAGTTCGTTGGTCGGAGTGTTTTGAGGGTTAAATAATGTGTGGGAACATGTTAAAATTATCGGGAGATCATGTCAAAATTTGTGTAGAAATTTAATGGTTTAAACGCATTTCTAGGTGGGAGAAAACTAGAGAACTACAAGTGTTTGAGAGGGAAAACTTAGTATGAAAAATCGGTTGGTAACTAGGTAGATGGAGATGGGGAGATGAGTGAACTCTAAGGAGGGAATGTTGCATTATTCTTGGACTAATAAGTGGGTGAGAGTGGTGAGAAAAATCTGTAGCATAACTGAAATACCCCTAACTAATTAAACATTTATTAAATGTTTAATCAATTAAATTAAGGCCTAAACATGCCTTAAAATCAATTTAAAAACAACAGTGGTCAACGTAAAGCAGATATTGCCCCCTTTGACCATTTAGGGTAAATATATACCCAAATGAACTCCGAAGGACCTAAAATTTCGTCCTAAGCATATTAACACATTAAAGAACGTAGTGAAGCTGATGGAAAACACTCCAAAATCAATAACAAGCATTAACATGCTTAAAAAGTCACGTAGAGCAAAATGTGCTCTAAACAAGCTTTAAAGGTCATATGACCTCCGTTTGATTCCAAATCAAATTCCTAAGCTTAGTAACCATGTAATGGATGTAATTAATCAATTACGAAGAAAACCAACTCAAAAACAAGTTTTAACACAAAATGTGCACTAAGCTTCCTTAAAGCACATTTTTGTGAAATCATCTCCAAAATGAGTTTTGTTTGACTTTAGGGTCTTGAATACCCTTAGATATACTAATGTGACATGATGTACCACATTAGAATGTATAATTCAAAGTTTTTCAAAAAAATGAAAAATATGTGCCTTGATTGTGAATAGTACCCAAAATAGCATTTATATTCTTAATCTAGTCAAGGGTCAACATTTCTTCTATGACCTTGACCAAGCATGGCCGCATACTGGCAGCCTCCTTCTCATCTATTGACCGGCCACAAATGTACTCATACAACCATTGTACAACCTTTTTATAAAATATAGATTTTTACTACTTTACAAAAGTAACTAGCCAAACCCACTTGTCCACCTTGGCTACTTGTGTCCGCCTGCTTGGTTTGTCGTTCCTATCCAATTTGCAAGTTCTGAGTACCTGCCAAAGAAGTAAAAAAAAACACACATAAACTAATAGCCATGTCATGTATACTTATTATATAGTAGTAAATTAAAACAAGTCCCAACACTCGTTACTTACTCCCACCGTTTGTTACTTACTCCCACATCCAGTAGCAGCCTATAACTAGCCGGTAATGACTCAGCAAGAGTCACCCCCTTTCAAAAAATAATAATTCTACTTTACATTACATTCAATAAGTGAAGAAGTGCAAATAAGTCTCTTACCTTGACTCCTTGTTGCCACCGGCTACCTATTGAAGCAACCTCCAACAAGAAAATATCTAGCTAGTTGGATGACTCATCCCTGCTAGTTTTTATACATTACCGTATTTTACATTTGAATGCAACTGGGAGTTCTCTTCTTCAACTCCACCCAGCCGTCTTCAACTATAGCTCCAAACCCTCTCTTCTTCTATTCTTCCACCGTGAACTGCTACTACTTTCAAGGGACAACCAGCTTTGACATGGCTTGTTCGGGTGCTAAAAAGGAGAGAACTCTCGGCTGAAAACTACAAAAAAGAAGAGGATTAGCTTAAGTAACTAATTAAGGTAAAAAGGTGTTTTAAGTTGTAAATCTTCCCCCTCCAATTACCGGTCTTATTTCTCCATTCCTTCAGCTCTTATCCTTGTTCTGGTTGTGATTATTCAGTACGTAAAACCCCATTTGGAAGATCTATCAAGACCCATGTCATGACATGTTATATACGGTAAGATTTAACATGGTAAGATGATGGTCATTTCTTAACTCATTCATACCGATTCAGCATACTGTTTGAAGTAGAGTTTTCACACCTTATTGTGTTCTAAAATCCAGGCGTAAATCAGCCTCACCCAGCCCATCATGATCAAGGTAAAAATCAAATTAAACTAAGCTATATTTACCTCTAGTGTTAAGACTGATAATACTCTTTTGTTTCCTTGTATAAATGGTAGTACAATGCTGTTTGGAGCTGGGAAAAATTCTGCACCAGCTGCAGAAATCAAATCCTAGAGATAAACCTATGTAAAGTGAGTAAATCACTCTTGATTATGTCTTAATCAAGTCCTTATGGATTTAAGGTTAAAAAAAACTAACTTAAACATATATTTATATGCTAGCCGTAAGCTTTGGAGTATGTTTGGCTGAATGAAGAGCTTGGGAATTAAGTAAGTGTACTAAACTAGTATAATGTAAAGTTTTATTTCATTATGTTGTATATAATAAAGCCGTAGGTTTATAGAAATTCTTATGGCCAAACTATATTGTATAACATTTTTTGGGAAATTAACCTAAGGTTTATGTGACATATAATGTCATAGAAATTAATTAAATGAATAAAACACAATTTATAAAATATTATTTCAAGTAGAAACCAAAACCGTGAGTAATAATGTCTTTATGACATTTATAAGTGATTTATATTATATATTAAGGTTTGGAATAAAGCCATGTATTTTGGCTATTTAGTTTATGTTATATTAAGTTTAAAATGAATTTAAAAAAAAATTAATATTACCGTATGTGATTTGGGGTTAGATTTGAAATTAAATTAAATTTAGAAGCTAACTATGATTATGGCCGAAAACTAGCCTTGAAAACTACTAAAATGAATTTTCTAAAGTAATATTAAATTTGGGGTCAAAAATGCAATTTCTAAAAATATTGGGTCAAAACTGTAATTGAAATACCCCGTAATTAATAACAGTGATTAATTAGGCTAATTATACTTTTAAAGGCTTAATTACACTAAAAAATACTAGGAACAAATCCCGAAGAAAACGGATCTTTGAAATGGGTTAAAAGCATAACGAACCTTAAAGCGCGTTTTTCGAGGAACGGAAAACGTGACTTTAGTGGGTCAAATAGACTCGTAACAATTTTGGTCAACTAAATAGTCACTAATAATATTAGTGAAGCTTTAGAACCAATAAAATTAATTAAACGAGAAATTCCGGAAAACGGGTACCGGTTAGTGAAAACTGTAACAACCGGTAAGTGTGGGGGTAAGAGTACAAATAAACAAACGTGTGTCCACTTTGCAAATAAAAATAAAAATGTGAGAGTGTGTGCACATGTGGGCCGATTTTAAGAGCCTTCCCCCTCCTTCAATTGTCTCTTATTTGCTAAAGGACAAAACTAATAAGTAAAAAGCAAAAAGAAAAACTACTCTCTCTCCTCACCTCTCACCCTCTCTCACGTATTGGTCCCTCCTCCTCTGAATTCTCTCCTTCTACCCTGCGACAAACATGGAGAAATGAAGCCCCCATTTACCCTTCACTTCTCTCCTCCCTTTGAGTACTCAAACCTTCTCCAAACCCAACAAAAATTATACCATTGGAATCCCCTTGCAAAGGAGAACATTTTCATCCTTTCAAAAATCCAAAAGCTCCATTTCGATTTCATGGGTATTCACCATTTGGAGTTTTGAAGCCACCATTAGAAGCACCTTCACCTCCTTATCATCTTGAGGTAAAAAGAATTCCGAAAAATCCATCGTTTCTAGCTCTCATTAGCATTTTAAGAATTTTCAGTTTTTGAATGCTTTCTCCCTTGTTGCTTCAGCCGATTTTGGCTCTTCCTTGGGCTAGGAATATTGTTCTCTTGCTAGTCAAGAACTCCATCCATCCATTGATAGGTAATACCCTTGTCTAAACCCTAAAACATTAAATTCTAGGGTTAAAGTAAAAATGAATGCTAAATGGTATTGTGTATGTATTATGTGCTAGCACTTTGTGTGTGGGAACCCTATTGGGACCGAGAACAAAGAGAAGAAAGGAAGAGAAGGAAAAGAAAGAAAAGAAAACTAGCAAAACAAGGTAAAGTCTCTTACCTTGAGCTAGTTTGTATTGTGTATTGTAGCAGTTTTTGGAGTAGTAAAATGAATAGTGAGTAATGAGTAATGAGAATATGTAGTATGATGAATAATGAAGTTGTAACAGTTTTGAAGTTTTTAAATGAAGTTTAAAAGCTTGGGAAAACCATTGGGCAACATGTGTATAACTGCAGGAATTTTAATGTGTGTGGTAATGTTGAATGGTGAGTATAATGTAGTGTAACAGGTTGTGAGAAAGGTATATGTGAGCTGAAATTAAGTGTGGAGAATGTTAAAAAATAGGGGAGACCATGTCGAATTTGTGTAGAAACGAGAGGACTTAAGTGTTCAAGAAGAGGAAGTACTTGGAGAGTTTCAACGGAGTGCTTTGTAAGTTTAAAACAGATGTGAAAAGATTGTAGGTGATGTGAAGATATAGGATGCAAAGTAATGCATTTCGGATGCTAGGAGTAGCATTAGTTGAGGGAGTAATGAGGGAGAGAAGTTTGAATAAAAATCTGTAGCATGAGAAGAGGAAACAAAATCTGTAGCAAAGGGAGAATGAAAACTGATGCAAGTGTTGGGAAGAAATGAGGAAATTGGGTATAAGTTGTGTAAGAATGGAGTAGTAAGTTTGGAGGATGAATTAAGGTGATTTAGAGTGGGTAAGTAGTGCTAAATCATGTGGGGAAACATTGGTAAAGATTGGGGAAACAATGGGTAAAGAAAACACCCAAAAACAGATTTTAAAACTGAAGTATTGGGCCGGACCAACCTTAGGACCTAACTTGCAAGGTCGGTCGAGCCCAGATTTACAAGACGGGAAACCTTCTGGAATCGACCGACCTTGCGACCGGACTTGCAAGTTCGGTCGGACCAGAAAATTCTCCCGTCTGAAACCTTCTGGAATGGACCGAACTTGCGACCGGACTTGCAAGTTCGGTCGGCCAGAAAAATTTCGGTAATGCAAGCTACTGGAATGGACCGACCTTGCGACCGGACTTGCAAGGTCGGTCGGGCCAAAATTTTCAAATACGAAACTTACTGGAATGGACCGACCTTGGGACCGGACTTGCAAGGTCGGTCGGCCCTGGAATTTCACCCGAGGTAGTCTACTGGAATGGACCGGACTTGCAAGGTCGGTCGCAAGTCCGGTCGAGTCAAAAAAAAAAAAAATTTAATTATATGATTATAGTAATCATATATACATATATATGCCTATATACCTATATGCATATATGTAGTGATACACCATTAATGAAGTAATAATGGTAAGAAAGTAAGTAAGTTTGTAAGAAAGCAAGTTTATGAGGTAGTAAAGAAAAGAATGGTTTTATAACCAAGTATGAATGTAAAGAAGTAGTAAGTATACATTGAAAGTATCAATGACGGAGTAAGTTAGATCAATAATAGATCATTGATCATACTACTTCATGTATGTATAGGAATCAAATAGTTGATCTCCAAAGGAACCGTAGTACGTATTCGACGGTGAACGGTATGATTTCCTCATGCCCTGTATCCTAACTTAGTTACCCCGATTTGTGTGCTTATGTGATCACCAATAAGATAAATGCACGAATCGGACTTATATGCACCTAGTTGTGTTTGAACTACATTGTTCTTGTTTTATGCTCTTGAACATTTAGTTTGTATAATTCATGAAATGTATGAATGGAAATGAAGTGTATGTGTAAGTATGAGCACTTGCGTATTGTATGTATGTATGGAAGTAAGTATGGACTTCTACTAATTCCTAACCATCTAACTCCTAACATGAGTATGAGTATAATGGAATGAGTAGAAGCCCGATATAGTTTCGGCCACGCGTGAGGATAAGGAGACACAAGAGGTTGGATCCAAATCCTGGCTATAATCTTTTCCACGGACCAAATCCCTTGAATGGGTAGCATCCTGGATTAGTGGGCCACCCTAAAGCCCGGTGGTGGGATGTAGTAATCCCTGCGCGGAGGTCATACCGACTTAACTGGAAGTAAAGTATGTAAGGAGTATGTATTGTATTTGTATTGGTCACGACTATTGTAAGTCATTGACCCGGAGTAAAAGTATTGAACGCCCGATTAACCCGGGTGTGTAATAAGGCTAACAAGACCTTGGTATGTATTGGAAAAGTGTATCTCCGTGATGCGGTGGGTATGGTAAGTATGAATGAATGACTTGTACTGTATTCCTTGTATGTATTGTATGTATGTATGCTTGGTGAAATGAATGCAATGTATTGTATTGTATAAAACATGTATGTATGTATGAATGAAACGAACCGCATGTACTCGACCAAATAGTTGGCGTACCCTCGCTAGTACGCGGGGTATGCGGTTATCATATGCAGTGTAAGCTGACCCCCTAGGGGGAATGTTTTTACTCCACAGGTACCCGCGAGGCGTGAAGGTAAAGTAAGGTCAAGATGTGATTCTTTTTGGAGTAGCAGTAGGAATGAAACGGTGTACTGAGTTGTACACGGCTAAGGCCTTTTGTGTAGCTGGTGTACCATGTGGTACACCTTTTTGGATATTGAAACCTTGATTGGATAGTAAGGAGAGGATGTATAGACTCTTCATTTTTGGGAAGTAGTCATGAAATGTAATCCATATATTCAGTATACTCGGTAATCAAATGTAAGCTAAGTATTTGGTATTGTAAAGTAAGTAGTATGTATGTATTTCATTCTAATCATCAGACCGAAACGGTAAGTAGTAGTAGCCTTGTTAACCTTGGAGGGTTAACGGCGTTGTATCACCCGCCGGGAGTAAGTAAGTATTCCGCTGCGAGAAGGGTAAGTATGGGATTGACTAGAGGATAATGGACGGATTAGCGGTTGGGGTGTTACAGTAATTTATTGAAACTATGGTCAAACTGGTGGTCAATGGGTCAATATAGACCATGTTAGAAGCTTTGACCAAAATTAATTACATAAGTAATTAAATTGTGAACTTATAATAATGTTATAAGTTAAATATGGAATTTATAAAACTAATGGGGTAGAAAAGGTAATTACCAAAAATAATGGGTCAATATGGCTACATAATAATTATATCATAAGTATAAAGTTTGGGAATTTTTGGAGTTATATAAATGATTTTATAAAGGAAAGTGTATATATAGTTTTGTGACATTTAAGAAGTGTAAGATATAAAGTGGGGTTATTATATAAATAAGAGATGTCGGTGGGCGGAAAAGAAATTAAAAACAACCAGTGGGCTGTTCGGGAATAAAATAACACAAAACAATAGGTTATATAAATAATACATGTTAAAACCACATAATATAACCTATATGTAACATTATATAATATGTGTGGTAATTGTGTAAATAAAGAAAGTATAATGTGCTGGAAAAAAAAAACCAAAACAGCAATGTGGCTGTTCGGTAATTATACAAGAATAAACCATATGTTATAATGAATTAATGGAATAAAATGATATAGTACATAGTGTGTATAACATTATATAAAATATCTGGCAAGATTGTAATTAAAAGAAAATGAGTGTGTTGGAGATGGGATTTAAAAACAGACCTAGGGTCTGTTTGTAATAACCGAAAATTATAAAACTATATGATAAAAAAATATAAGTGTAACATTGTAAGATTTCATGTGGTCAAAACGTAGTTTATTAAAAATATGCTAAAACCGCATGTGTTAACATTTAAGAATGAATTTATAAACTATGGGTTACAATGTCATGATACTATATATATATATGAGTAAATCAAATAAAAACAACATATATAAATCTATATGTAAAACTGAGAATATATGTATATATATAAGTATATACAATATGGTTTTAAATGTCATGGATTAATAAATGACAAGTGTTATGACATTAGTTTAATATATATACTATAAGTCATGTAACTATAGATCAAAGTATGAGTTTATTAAGATGAATAATGAGATGTATAATATATGGTACATATTAATTGGTTAAATAATAATGCCATAAAACAAAAGTGCATATGCATTATATGCGGTGCGAATTAACGTTGCATGCACACATGCAACCATACAATAACAATGTATACTCGAATACCGAACCCGAGTGATTAAACTGATACTTAAGTATTAACGGGAATAAGTATTCGTATACTGGTAACTTAAGGAATAAATCCTAACGTTGGAAAAACGCTACAAACTAAGACCTTTTTCATGACCGACTCATTTAAATAAACCCGGGCATTGGTAAATAATATGTACTACGAGTAACGAGTTCGTATAACGATACCTTAACAAATAATTGTTGAAATCCGGGGATGAAAGGTCGGGATTATTTGTGTTGTTCGGATTTACCGAGCTTAAAAAAAATCATGTGGATTGACTTATGTTATGCTTGATATTTAGACCGTATCACTGACGAAGGCGCTTGACGAGCTAGTGGTCTACTGCGCAACCTAGGTCTTTGGTGAACGGTATGTGAAGAAGGGTTTGATCCGGGTTGACCTAAGAAAGGGCCCGGAATTGTTTGATGACTTGTATGTTGTCATGTGTCTCTGATTGTCTCTGAGGACTTCCTCGGGTCAGACTTATGTGTGAAATCTGTGATAAGATTGTTTGTCTGAGTGTGTGAATTAATATGCATGAACTGTATATTTAAGCTGCTTATTATTTACTGTTTTTGCGATAACAGTATTGGTTCGTATATATGAACCTATATATAAAACGAACTAGCGGCTACGGTGCTATCTTATATGTGTAATATAAGGAACGTTAGAAAGACGTTGTAGCACTAGGATAATAAGATATGTATATTATCCAAGACTTTATTACGGAGCATTGGCCTTTTCTAAACGCCGCTTTCGTATCTAACACTGGATCCCAAGTTTACATACTCCGGATTGGACTAATGACCTCAGTCTGCTGTGTTAGAAAAATTGGTAATGCGATGTGATGGTATAATTAATTAACATAACAAAGCCAAGAGGATGTGGCTCTTGGTGCGCGCTGTGATCACAAAAACGATACCAGGATGTCCGCGTACGGGTCCGTAAGTATCAAGAAATTTTCCGCGAACTAGAATGGTTCGTTGGTCGGAGACTCTACCGCTGGAGTGGCTACTGCCGTGGGTGACCCGCCATAATATATGGGTAATTTAGAGACACGTCGTTTTAACGAGATGTTGTCACCAGGTATAACTGAACAATTACGAACAGCTTGTTAGCTCGTACATTTGGTGAACAATATTGGACTCTTATACCAAAGACGGGAATAATACTCTTTTATTATTCTTGTTGTTACGCCTTGTTGTTCATTGGTTATACTGTATGGTGTTATGTTGTGTGGAATATGTTATGAGTGTTAATGGTTGTGTTTTATTGTATGGTTATTACTGTTAATTGTTTTATAGTTTAATTATATCCGTAAACTGGTAAAGCATGAAATCAATCTAATATCAAGATGGTTAAAATGACAAGTGACCATTAGGGTCCAGGCCCGCATACTCAGCGTTTATCGCTGAGCCTTTATGGCATGTTGCAGGTTGATCATCGTCGAAGCCGAAGTGCGGGATTGGGTAGATGCTCACTTGTCGACGGTCATGTTTTTGGGCTTAGTATGATGTATAGGATTTATCTCGTTGTCACAGCGGTGTAGTAGTGTTGTTTATTTTGGTTGTTGGATTTAGTTCTGCTTCGTTACTCGCATGAGCGAGTAATGGCAGGTGACACCCGAGTGAGAGTTAATGTTGTTTATTCTTCCGCTGTAAGACGTCTTTAATTTTGCTACGTGAGGGATTATTACGTGTTTATCGAGAGGGGTGTTACAAAAGTGGTATCAGAGCGGAGTACCGCTCTGATGACGAGATGATAGGATTTAAGACAGTGAGCCTAGGACTTGGGAATACGGGAAACGTTTGTGAGGTACGAAACGTCTTCATTGAAGTGAAATTATGCGATAGCAAGGCCTTTGGCTTGCAAGTGTTAGCCTCGAGGCGCTCAAAGGAGTTGGCTGTAATATGAGGAGTCATCGAGTAACGAGAAGATGAACGGTAATACCGACGTTTAGTGGTGGTGCGGGCCACGAAGCTGGCCAAGGGCATAAAGGCCCAGGAACATTACCCCGTTATGAACCTGCTGAGAGCTCAGTCAGGAGGAGACATACGAACGTCGTGAGTAAATTGGCGACAATCCACCTTCAAGTGGAAGTCCAGTATGGACTACCGCCGACAGTACCCCTCCCGCCACAACCCAATGAGTACATATAACTGGAAAGTACAATCCCCGAGTTAGGGAAGAGGGCAACTAAGCCCAATGGACCGTCTAAACGACTTCATACTGAAAGTATTAAAAATTATACTCTTATAACGATAATATAAATTCAATACCCTACCTTTCTTACGAATGACCAAGCGTCAGTGATAGGCACCGCCGGGGGCGAGCGCCATTGCTACGGTAAACGTTGTGGAAAGGATCACCCAAGACATCAGGGCAAGCGGACCGGAGCATTTTGAGCTCTGCGAGGCCGTCGCCGTAAGGGGGACCTTTAACCACCATACCATTGTATTGTAATACCGAACTGTAAACTGAGAAAATATTGAGAGTGTGGAGAATTTTGTAAGTTCGCTCGCCCTGTCATATTCAATTCCAGTCCAAATCTCGTGTACAAACAATATTGTAACACTAGAACCTTGTCGTGACGGCACTTATGGGGAAACAAAATTCCGAGCGTTTGGGCTGTCATAAATCTACTGAGTGGTAGAACTTAGTTAATCTAACGACAATGTGGTCAGGAAAATTTTCCAATCTAAATACCGCCTTTTTCATGAACAATCATTCTAACGGTACTTAAGCAACCAATGTGGTAGTAAGACGGACAAGTCTGAAACCGACAACTCTACTTGCATGGCGCGCTTGCCACTGCAAGCGTGAATTAAGCAATGTACTGATAATTCCGTCTACCCCGCACTTGCTACTGCAAGTGCTGCAGACAACTACGATTGTAGTTACCATTGCTATTACCGTTGCAAACGAAGTCTGTAAACTGTGTAGACCAATGGTACAACGCCATGGCTACCGATAACCACCAAACGATTGTACAATTCAAATATAAACTACAGGAATACAATTGTTGCCATACGAATAATAAACCGTTAAGATACGAGGCTTATAACCTCAGAAGGACCTGATGAGTCCGACTAATCATAACGAAAAGGGGCATACATCAGCCCATAACAAACTACCCTCATTATACAGTGATGAATCAATAACAACGGCTTACGAGCCAAGTACGATGACAGATTTGTAAACTACTTAATGGCTTGTTATGGACGTGGGAGGTGGAACTTGATCCGGTACAGGTCAAGGGAAGCTGAACACAAATTGGGGTGGAAGGATAGTTCGACGCTGGTGCTGATCACATCAGGGTCGGACGACTCCTGAGACTCTTCACAAGTTGCCACAATTAATTACAGTGAGAATAAATACAAACTGCAGTACTCTAACAACAAACAGCTAATAATAATAATCCAACCATAAGGTATTAAATAAGAATGCCCGTGACTAACAGCTCACATTAGTATATATAAATCATACAGAGAGTTATAGAGGAAATACGATCGTATAACGATCAATACAAACTTTTGATGTACCAAAAAAAAAATTGTAAAACATAACAGTCCACAGTTGGACCAAAATTAAAAAGAACAATTATACCGTAACACGGTTATTACCAATACAATTCGCATTAATAAATGCAAATCTATGTGTAACGCATGAATAATCACCACCCCTGGGCACTACCTTTACCAAGGAATGCCATAAACAATATTGAACGAACAAACGTCAAAACTAAATTCTATGTATATTGTTACCGATCAATAAATGGGTTCTAAGAAAAGAATGCCTACCGCCATTGGCGTTCTGCCATGTAGAATGTTAAGTACTAACATGTGTTAAAGACATGTCGTTTACTAATGTGACGACTGTCAGTGACGAATGAATGTATAAATTAAAACAATGGCAAACAGCCTAATCGATAATACAGAACACTTAAACCAAACGCTAAATAGCGCAAGTAAGCAAGTACCTAGTGCTCTAATAAAGGGCATGAGCCCAGGAGATCGGGAACATCGACTCCGATTACCTTTCGAGGTATATTACTAAGATAACAATGTCTAAGTAAATATGACGAAGTCAAGAGAACTACGGTGCATACCGTAAGCAACGTGAATAACATGATGATTAATTAATAGGCGCCAAACCGCGCCCCTGAAGTCTAAATAACAACAGTTACAAGTAACCATCACTAAACATTAAATAATGAGCAAGAAGACACTCAATGGTTAAAAATCATTACCCGTAAACGGGGCAAAGAGAGAACTACTCTCCAAATACAAGTATGTACTACAATGTTGAATAGTATGAAAATCATGTATGTCCAAATTAAGGACAGTGATACGTTCTTAACCAGGAAGAGGTTGAACACAAGTACATTATTGTTTAATATGCAGTAAAGGCGAAGCTAGTACACTAGCGGATGCCCTGAACTTTAAAGAAAATACCACAATAAATATACAACCGTCAAATTGACTGAAATATGGTACGCGCGGAAGCGATCATTACAAACTACTAGGTGAATATATACTTCTCCAAACACAGACGAGCAAAGCTCGCATGGGAAACAATAATGAGAAGAAAATGCAAGAATGGCTATACAAAAGCCTGGACAATTAAAGGAAATGTTCCAAATAAATACTGAGTTCAAAACTATAACTCACTCAGGAACTTATAAATAATGAGTACAATTGCAATCCTTATAAACAATGTGAGAATTCAATGATACAAATATACCAGAGGAAAATACCCCAACGGCCAAGAACATAACCGCACAGGATGTCAAACAGTGCAGGACACAAATGTGACTACAACAATGTGTTGCCCTATATACGGGATAAGCCATACTATGAATGTTGCGAAACCGCCACGCGGGAAGCACTATATATATACCAATGAGAAATACATAATAAATATTACAAATAAATATCTTACTCCGGAACAAAACAACCGGGAGACACAGGATTACAAAAATTCTCCTTGTGCAATATAAACATGTGTTTTAAAGAAATTATTACGACTAGTGCAAACAGCACTGAATACAAATGGCTATTAACATTATACTTCACTCAACATTTTACCGACGAGTGAAGGTAATAGCGACTTCAATCATATTGCGCACTAGCAATCCAAAATATCGATATACAATTTCGATCCAGTCGTGTGCACATACAACTAATGTTACCGCACCGACTGAGATACCTCTGTTCCAGTTACAAAGACCGTGAAACACCGTCATAATGGAACGACGACATCAATAAACCGCTGCAAATAAACCATCCAAGATAACAATAGAACGAAGGGAATATTAGCCCATATCCGTGGGTCTGGACCTCAATACGGAGCGAGTGGGCCCAATATAACGTGGTTGAGTCAGCACACCAAGTACTCCATGCCTTTGGCTGGTAATGTACGCGCCTCACCTTTCATACAATTTCTTGTATAATCGAATGGCTAAGTCGACCCGTCTCTCAATATGGGAAAAACTCCACTCCGAAGTCTAAAAGACAAGAGCGAGGAAGAATTCTATGAGAGCCAAGTAACCAGCGCTCTTTGTATAGCTGCTGTTGAATACTTGTGGGGTACGGGGGCGTAACCCTTTTTAAGGGGGGTAGAGCCTCTTGGCTGTGCACAGTGTGTGCACCAATTTTAATGAGTCGTATGCTGGGCATACAATAAATTGTTGTTTGTTGTGGTTTTTGGTTGTTTGTTTGTCATGCGGGGCATGCATTGTTTGATTATTTATGCATTGCAGACTTGTGAATGTATGTGCTGTTACGTATCCTATGAGATACTGGTATGATTATGTGATGAAGTATCTGTAAAGGTACATGTGATATATACATGTTTATGATATGTTTTTACAATCCTTCGTATAGTATCGCCTAGATACTGAATGGATTATGGCTATGGAACAATGAAATGTGGAATATGAATGTTATGGACACCTCAGGGAGGTTGTCAAGATGGTTAGAACTGATAGGAAACGATGGTGCTGATGGATCACCTATATCCATATATTTGAATTAACGCCACACTTGAGGGCTATGTGCAATATGAGCAAAACACTATATGCGTGAATGCTACATCACATGATGTGCATTATGGGAATCATGGGTAGATATACATCATATGCCTATTTAAGAAAGACGACTTCGGGACGAAGCCTTTTTAAGGGGGGTAGACTGAAATACCCCTAACTAGTTAAACATTTATTAAATGTTTAATCAATTAAATTAAGGCCTAAACATGCCTTAAAATCAATTTAAAAACAACAGTGGTCAACGTAAAGCAGATATTGCCCCCTTTGACCATTTAGGGTAAATATACCCAAATGAACTCCGAAGGACCTAAAATTTCGTCCTAAGCATATTAACACATTAAAGAACGTAGTGAAGCTGATGGAAAACACTCCAAAATCAATAACAAGCATTAACATGCTTAAAAAGTCACGTAGAGCAAAATGTGCTCTAAACAAGCTTTAAAGGTCATATGACCTCCGTTTGATTCAAAATCAAATTCCTAAGCTTAGTAACCATGTAATGGATGTAATTAATCAATTACCAAAGAAAGCAAAGCTCAAAAACAAGTTTTAACACAAAATGTGCACTAAGCTTCCTTAAAGCACATTTTTGTGAAATCATCTCCAAAATGAGTTTTGTTTGACTTTAGGGTCTTGAATACCCTTAGATATACTAATGTGACATGATGTACCACATTAGAATGTATAATTCAAAGTTTTTCAAAAAAATGAAAAATATGTGCCTTGATTGTGAATAGTACCCAAAATAGCATTTATATTCTTAATCTAGTCAAGGGTCAACATTTCTTCTATGACCTTGACCAAGCATGGCCGTATACTGGCAGCCTCCTTCTCATCTATTGACCAGCCACAAATGTACTCATACAACCATTGTACAACCTTTTTATAAAATATAGATTTTTACTACTTTACAAAAGTAACTAGCCAAACCCACTTGTCCACCTTGGCTACTTGTGTCCGCCTGCTTGGTTTGTCGTTCCTATCCAATTTGCAAGTTCTGAGTACCTGCAAAGAAGTAAAAAAAACACACATAAACTAATAGCCATGTCATGTATACTTATTATATAGTAGTAAATTAAAACAAGTCCCAGCACTCGTTACTTACTCCCACCGTTTGTTACTTACTCCCACATCCAGTAGCAGCCTATAACTAGCCGGTAATGACTCAGCAAGATTCACCCCTTTCAAAAATAATAATTCTACTTTACATTACATTCAATAAGTGAAGAAGTGCAAATAAGTCTCTTACCTTGACTCCTTGTTGCCGCCGGCTACCTATTGAAGCAACCTCCAACAAGAAAATATCTAGCTAATTGGATGACTCATCCCTGCTAGTTTTTATACATTACCGTATTTTACATTTGAATGCAACTGGGAGTTCTCTTCTTCAACTCCACCCAGCCGTCTTCAACTATAGCTCCAAACCCTCTCTTCTTCTATTCTTCCACCGTGAACTGCTACTACTTTCAAGGGACAACCAGCTTTGACATGGCTTGTTCGGGTGCTCAAAAGGAGAGAACTCTCGGCTGAAAACTAAAAAAAGAAGAGGATTAGCTTAAGTAACTAATTAAGGTAAAAAGGTGTTTTAAGTTGTAAATCTTTCCCCCTCCAATTACCGGTCTTATTTCTCCATTCCTTCAGCTCTTATCCTTGTTCTGGTTGTGATTATTCAGTACGTAAAACCCCATTTGGAAGATCTATCAAGACCCATGTCATGACATGTTATATACGGTAAGATTTAACATGGTAAGATGATGGTCATTTCTTAACTCATTCATACCGATTCAGCATACTGTTGAAGTAGAGTTTTCACACCTTATTGTGTTCTAAAATCCAGGCGTAAATCAGCCTCACCCAGCCCATCATGATCAAGGTAAAATCAAATTAAACTAAGCTATATTTACCTCTAGTGTTAAGACTGATAATACTCTTTTGTTTCCTTGTAAATGGTAGTACAATGCTGTTTGGAGCTGGGAAAAATTCTGCACCAGCTGCAGAAATCAAATCCTAGAGATAAACCTATGTAAAGTGAGTAAATCACCTCTTGATTATGTCTTAATCAAGTCCTTATGGATTTAAGGTTAAAAAAAACTAACTTAAACATATATTTATATGCTAGCCGTAAGCTTTGGAGTATGTTTGGCTGAATGAAGAGCTTGGGAATTAAGTAAGTGTACTAAACTAGTATAATGTAAAGTTTTATTTCATTATGTTGTATATAATAAAGCCGTAGGTTTATAGAAATTCTTATGGCCAAACTATATATTGTATAACATTTTTGGGAAATTAACCTAAGGTTTATGTGACATATAATGTCATAGAAATTAATTAAATGAATAAAACACAATTTATAAAATATTATTTCAAGTAGAAACCAAAACCGTGAGTAATAATGTCTTTATGACATTTATAAGTGATTTATATATATTAAGGTTTGGAATAAAGCCATGTATTTTGGCTATTTAGTTTATGTTATATTAAGTTTAAAATGAATTTAAAATAAAAATTAATATTACCGTATGTGATTTGGGGTTAGATTTGAAATTAAATTAAATTTAGAAGCTAAACTATGATTATAGCCGAAAACTAAGCCTTGAAAACTATTAAAATGAATTTTCTAAAGTAATATTAAATTTGGGGTCAAAAATGCAATTTCTGAAAATATTGGGTCAAAACTGTAATTTATTGAAACTATGGTCAAACTGGTGGTCAATGGGTAATATAGACCATGTTAGAAGCTTTGACCAAAATTAATTACATAAGTAATTAAATTGTGAACTTATAATAATGTTATAAGTTAAATATGGAATTTATAAAACTAATGGGGTAGAAAAGGTAATTACCAAAAATAATGGGTCAATATGGCTAACATAATAATTTATATCATAAGTATAAAGTTTGGGAATTTTTGGAGTTATATAAATGATTTTATAAAGGAAAGTGTATAATATATAGTTTTGTGACATTTAAGAAGTGTAAGATATAAAGTGGGGTTATTATATAAATAAGAGATGTCGGTGGGCGGAAAAGAAATTAAAAACAACCAGTGGGCTGTTCGGGAATAAAATAACACAAAACAATAGGTTATATAAATAATACATGTTAAAACCACATAATATAACCTATATGTAACATTATATAATATGTGTGGTAATTGTGTAAATAAAGAAAGTATAATGTGCTGGAAAAAAAAAACCAAAACAGCAATGTGGCTGTTCGGTAATTATACAAGAATAAACCATATGTTATAATGAATTAATGGAATAAAATGATATAGTACATAGTGTGTATAACATTATATAAAATATCTGGCAAGATTGTAATTAAAAGAAAATGAGTGTGTTGGAGATGGGATTTAAAAACAGACCTAGGGTCTGTTTGTAATAACCGAAAATTATAAAACTATATGATAAAAAAATATAAGTGTAACATTGTAAGATTTCATGTGGTCAAAACGTAGTTTATTAAACAATATGCTAAAACCGCATGTGTTAACATTTAAGAATGAATTTATAAACTATGGGTTACAATGTCATGATACTATATTATTATATGAGTAAATCAAATAAAAACAACATATATAAATCTATATGTAAAACTGAGAATATATGTATATATATATAAGTATATACAATATGGTTTTAAATGTCATGGATTAATAAATGACAAGTGTTATGACATTAGTTTAAATATATATACTAAGTCATGTAACTATAGATCAAAGTATGAGTTTATTAAGATGAATAATGAGATGTATAATATATGGTACAATATTAATTGGTTAAATAATAATGCCATAAAACAAAAGTGCATATGCATTATATGCGGTGCGAATTAACGTTGCATGCACACATGCAACCATACAATAACAATGTATACTCGAATACCGAACCCGAGTGATTAAACTGATACTTAAGTATTAACGGGAATAAGTATTCGTATACTGGTAACTTAAGGAATAAATCCTAACGTTGGAAAAACGCTACAAACTAAGACCTTTTTCATGACCGACTCATTTAAATAAACCCGGGCATTGGTAAATAATATGTACTACGAGTAACGAGTTCGTATAACGATACCTTAACAAATAATTGTTGAAATCCGGGGATGAAAGGTCGGGATTATTTGTGTTGTTCGGATTTACCGAGCTTAAAAAAAATCATGTGGATTGACTTATGTTATGCTTGATATTTAGACCGTATCACTGACGAAGGCGCTTGACGAGCTAGTGGTCTACTGCGCAACCTAGGTCTTTGGTGAACGGTATGTGAAGAAGGGTTTGATCCGGGTTGACCTAAGAAAGGGCCCGGAATTGTTTGATGACTTGTATGTTGTCATGTGTCTCTGATTGTCTCTGAGGACTTCCTCGGGTCAGACTTATGTGTGAAATCTGTGATAAGATTGTTTGTCTGAGTGTGTGAATTAATATGCATGAACTGTATATTTAAGCTGCTTATTATTTACTGTTTTTGCGATAACATATTGGTTCGTATATATGAACCTATATATAAAACGAACTAGCGGCTACGGTGCTATCTTATATGTGTAATATAAGGAACGTTAGAAAGACGTTGTAGCACTAGGATAATAAGATATGTATATTATCCAAGACTTTATTACGGAGCATTGGCCTTTTCTAAACGCCGCTTTCGTATCTAACACTGGATCCCAAGTTTACATACTCCGGATTGGACTAATGACCTCAGTCTGCTGTGTTAGAAAAATTGGTAATGCGATGTGATGGTATAATTAATTAACATAACAAAGCCAAGAGGATGTGGCTTTGGTGCGCGCTGTGATCACAAAAACGATACCAGGATGTCCGCGTACGGGTCCGTAAGTATCAAGAAATTTTCCGCAAACTAGAATGGTTCGTTGGACGGAGACTCTACCGCTGGAGTGGCTACGGCCGTGGGTGACCCGCCATAATATATGGGTAATTTAGAGACACGTCGTTTTAACGAGACGTTGTCACCAGGTATAACTGAACAATTACGAACAGCTTGTTAGCTCGTACATTTGGTGAACAATATTGGACTCTTATACCAAAGACGGGTAATACTCTTTTATTATTCTTGTTGTTACGCCTTGTTGTTCATTGGTTATACTGTATGGTGTTATGTTGTGTGGAATATGTTATGAGTGTTAATGGTTGTGTTTTATTGTATGGTTATTACTGTTAATTGTTTTATAGTTTAATTATATCCGTAAACTGGTAAAGCATGAAATCAATCTAATATCAAGATGGTTAAATGACAAGTGACCATTAGGGTCCAGGCCCGCATACTCAGCGTTTATCGCTGAGCCTTTATGGCATGTTGCAGGTTGTTGATCATCGTCGAAGCCGAAGTGCGGGATTGGGTAGATGCTCACTTGTCGACGGTCATTTTGGGCTTAGTATGATGTATAGGATTTATCTCGTTGTCACAGCGGTGTAGTAGTGTTGTTTATTTTGGTTGTTGGATTTAGTTCTGCTTCGTTACTCGCATGAGCGAGTAATGGCAGTGACACCGAGTGAGTATTGTGTTTATTACTTCCGCTGTAAGACGTCTTTAATTTTGCTACGTGAGGGATTATTACGTGTTTATCGAGAGGGTGTTACAAAAGTGGTATCAGAGCGAGTACCGCTCTTGATGACGAGATGATAGGATTTAAGACAGTGAGCCTGGACTTGGGAATACGGGAAACGTTTGTGAGGTACGAAACGTCTTCATTGAAGTGAAATTATGCGATAGCAAGGCCTTTGGCTTGCAAGTGTTAGCCTCGAGGCGCTCAAAGGAGTTGGCTGTAATATGAGGAGTCATCGAGTAACGAGAAGATGAACGGTAATACCGACGTTTAGTGGTGGTGCGGGCCACGAAGCTGGCCAAGGGCATAAAGGCCCAGGAACATTACCCCGTTATGAACCTGCTGAGAGCTCAGTCAGGAGGAGACATACGACGTCGTGAGTAAATTGGCGACAATCCACCTCAAGTGGAAGTCCAGTATGGACTACCGCCGACAGTACCCCTCCCGCCACAACCCAATGAGTACCATATAACTGGAAAGTACAATCCCCGAGTTAGGGAAGAGGGCAACTAAGCCCAATGGACCGTCTAAACGACTTCATACTGAAAGTATTAAAAATTATATTCTTATAACGATAATATAAATTCAATACCCTACCTTTCTTACGAATGACCAAGCGTCAGTGATAGGCACCGGGGGGCGAGCGCATTGCTATGGTAAACGTTGTGGAAAGGATCACCCAAGACATCAGGGCAAGCGGACCAGGAGCATTTTGAGCTCTGCGAGGCCGTCGCCGTAAGGGGGACCTTTAACCACCATACCATTGTATTGTAATACCGAACTGTAAACTGAGAAAATATTGAGAGTGTGGAGAATTTTGTAAGTTCGCTCGCCCTGTCATATTCAATTCCAGTCCAAATCTCGTGTACAAACAATATTGTAACACTAGAACCTTGTCGTGACGGCACTTATGGGGAAACAAAATTCCGAGCGTTTGGGCTGTCATAAATCTAGTGAGTGGTAGAACTTAGTTAATCTAACGACAATGTGGTCAGGAAAATTTTCCAATCTAAATACCGCCTTTTTCATGAACAATCATTCTAACGGTACTTAAGCAACCAATGTGGTAGTAAGACGGACAAGTCTGAAACCGACAACTCTACTTGCATGGCGCGCTTGCCACTGTAAGCGTTGAATTAAGCAATGTACTGATAATTCCGTCTACCCCGCGCACTTGCTACTGCAAGTGCTGCAGACAACTACGATTGTAGTTACCATTGCTATTACCGTTGCAAACGAAGTCTGTAAACTGTGTAGACCAATGGTACAACGCCATGGCTACCGATAACCACCAAGCGATTGTACAATTCAAATATAAACTACAGGAATACAATTGTTGCCATACGAATAATAAACCGTTAAGATACGAGGCTTATAACCTCAGAAGGACCTGATGAGTCCGACTAATCATAACGAAAAGGGGCATACATCAGCCCATAACAAACTACCCTCATTATACAGTGATGAATCAATAACAACGGCTTACGAGCCAAGTACGATGACAGATTTGTAAACTACTTAATGGCTTGTTATGGACGTGGGAGGTGGAACTTGATCCGGTACAGGTCAAGGGAAGCTGAACACAAATTGGGGTGGAAGGATAGTTCGACGCTGGTGCTGATCACATCAGGGTCGGACGACTCCTGAGACTCTTCACAAGTTGCCACAATTAATTACAGTGAGAATAAATACAAACTGCAGTACTCTAACAACAAACAGCTAATAATAATAATCCAACCATAAGGTATTAAATAAGAATGCCCGTGACTAACACTCACATTAGTATATATAAATCATACAGAGAGTTATAGAGGAAATACGATCGTATAACGATCAATACAAACTTTTGATGCACCAAAAAAAAAATTGTAAAACATAACAGTCCACAGTTGGACCAAAATTAAAAAGAACAATTATACCGTAACACGGTTATTACCAATACAATTCGCATTAATAAATGCAAATCTATGTGTAACGCATGAATAATTACCACCCTGGGCACTACCTTTACCAAGGAATGCCATAAACAATATTGAACGAACAAACGTCAAAACTAAATTCTATGTATATTGTTTCATACCGATCAATAAATGGGTTCTAACAAAAGAATGCCTACCGCCATTGGCGTTTTGC
The DNA here is from genome assembly GCA_023374045.1 of Limonium bicolor. Lineage (NCBI taxonomy): Eukaryota > Viridiplantae > Streptophyta > Magnoliopsida > Caryophyllales > Plumbaginaceae > Limonium > Limonium bicolor. Next base: position 117,936,516 of record CM041779.1, on the reverse strand, counting down.
CATGTAGAATGTTAAGTACTAACATGTGTTAGAGACATGTCGTTTACTAATGTGACGACTGTCAGTGACGAATGAATGTATAAATTAAAACAATGGCAAACAGCCTAATCGATAATACATAACACTTAAACCAAACGCTAAATAGCGCAAGTAAGCAAGTACCTAGTGCTCTAATAAAGGGCATGAGCCCAGGAGATCGGGAACATCGACTCCGATTACCTTTCGAGGTATATTACTAAGATAACAATGTCTAAGTAAATATGACGAAGTCAAGAGAACTACGGTGCATACCGTAAGCAACGTGAATAACATGATGATTAATTAATAGGCGCCAAACCGCGCCCCTGAAGTCTAAATAACAACAGTTACAAGTAACCATCACTAAACATTAAATAATGAGCAAGAAGACACTCAATGGTTAAAAATCATTACCCGTAAACGGGGCAAAGAGAGAACTACTCTCCAAATACAAGTATGTACTACAATGTTGAATAGTATGAAAATCATGTATGTCCAAATTAAGGACAGTGATACGTTCTTAACCTGGAAGAGGTTGAACACAAGTACATTATTGTTTAATATGTAGTAAAGGCGAAGCTAATACACTAGCGGATGCCCTGAACTTTAAAGAAAATACCACAATAAATATACAACCGTCAAATTGACTGAAATATGGTACGCGCGGAAGCGATCATTACAAACTACTAGGTGAATATACTTCTCCAAACACAGACGAGCAAAGCTCGCATGGGAAACAATAATGAGAAGAAAATGCAAGAATGGCTATACAAAAGCCTGGACAATTAAAGGAAATGTTCCAAATAAATACTGAGTTCAAAACTATAACTCACTCAGGAACTTATAAATAATGAGTACAATTGTAATCCTTGTAAACAATGTGAGAATTCAATGATACAAATATACCAGAGGAAAATACCCCAACGGCCAAGAACATAACCGCACGGGATGTCAAACAGTGCAGGACACAAATGTGACTACAACAATGTGTTGCCCTATATACGGGATAAGCCATACTATGAATGTTGCGAAACCGCCACGCGGGAAGCACTATATATATACCAACGAGAAAAATAATAAATATTACAAATAGATATCTTACTCCGGAACAAAACAACCGGGAGACACGGGATTACAAAAATTCTCCTTGTGCAATATAAACATGTGTTTTAAAGAAATTATTACGACTAGTGCAAACAGCACTGAATACAAATGGCTATTAACATTATACTTCACTTCAACATTTTACCGACGAGTGAAGGTAATAGCGACTTCAATCATATTGCGTATTAGCAATCCAAAATATCGATATACAATTTCGATCCAGTCGTGTGCACATACAACTAATGTTACCGCACCGACTGAGATACCTCTGTTCCAGTTACAAAGACCGTGAATGACACCGTCATAATGGAACGACGACATCAATAAACCGCTGCAAATAAACCATCCAAGATAACAATAGAACGAAGGGAATATTAGCCCATATCCGTGGGTCTGGACCTCAATACGGAGCGAGTGGGCCCAATATAACGTGGTTGAGTCAGCACACCAAGTACTCCATGCCTTTGGCTGGTAATGTACGCGCCTCACCTTTCATACAATTTCTTGTATAATCGAATGGCTAAGTCGACCCGTCTCTCAATATGGGAAAAACTCCACTCCGAAGTCTAAAAGACAAGAGCGAGGAAGAATTCTATGAGAGCCAAGTAACCAGCGCTCTTTGTATAGCTGCTGTTGAATACTTGTGGGGTACGGGGGCGTAACCCTTTTTAAGGGGGGTAGAGCCTCTTGGCTGTGCACAGTGTGTGCACCAATTTTAATGAGTCGTATGCTGGGCATACAATAAATTGTTGTTTGTTGTGGTTTTTGGTTGTTTGTTTGTCATGCGGGGCATGCATTGTTTGATTATTTATGCATTGCAGACTTGTGAATGTATGTGCTGTTACGTATCCTATGAGATACTGGTATGATTATGTGATGAAGTATCTGTAAAGGTACATGTGATATATACATGTTTATGATATGTTTTTACAATCCTTCGTATAGTATCGCCTAGATACTGAATGGATCATGGATATGGAACAATGAAATGTGGAATGTTGAATGTTATGGACACCTCAGGGAGGTTGTCAAGATGGTTAGAACTGATAGGAAACGATGGTGCTGATGGATCACCTATATCCATATATTTGAATTAACGCCACACTTGAGGGCTATGTGCAATATGAGCAAAACACTATATGCGTGAATGCTACATCACATGATGTGCATTATGGGAATCATGGGTAGATATACATCATATGCGTATTTAAGAAAGACGACTTCGGGACGAAGCCTTTTTAAGGGTGGTAGACTGAAATACCCCTAACTAGTTAAACATTTATTAAATGTTTAATCAATTAAATTAAGGCCTAAACATGCCTTAAAATCAATTTAAAAACAACAGTGGTCAACGTAAAGCAGATATTGCCCCCTTTGACCATTTAGGGTAAATATATCCCAAATGAACTCCGAAGGACCTAAAATTTCGTCCTAAGCATATTAACACATTAAAGAACGTAGTGAAGCTGATGGAAAACACTCCAAAATCAATAACAAGCATTAACATGCTTAAAAAGTCACGTAGAGCAAAATGTGCTCTAAACAAGCTTTAAAGGTCATATGACCTCCGTTTGATTCAAAATCAAATTCCTAAGCTTAGTAACCATGTAATGGATGTAATTAATCAATTACCAAAGAAACCAAGCTCAAAAAACAAGTTTTAACACAAAATGTGCACTAAGCTTCCTTAAAGCACATTTTTGTGAAATCATCTCCAAAATGAGTTTTGTTTGACTTTAGGGTCTTGAATACCCTTAGATATACTAATGTGACATGATGTACCACATTAGAATGTATAATTCAAAGTTTTTCAAAAAAATGAAAAATATGTGCCTTGATTGTGAATAGTACCCAAAATAGCATTTATATTCTTAATCTAGTCAAGGGTCAACATTTCTTCTATGACCTTGACCAAGCATGGCCGTATACTGGCAGCCTCCTTCTCATCTATTGACCAGCCACAAATGTACTCATACAACCATTGTACAACCTTTTTATAAAATATAGATTTTTACTACTTTACAAAAGTAACTAGCCAAACCCACTTGTCCACCTTGGCTACTTGTGTCCGCCTGCTTGGTTTGTCGTTCCTATCCAATTTGCAAGTTCTGAGTACCTGCCAAAGAAGTAAAAAAAAACACACATAAACTAATAGCCATGTCATGTATACTTATTATATAGTAGTAAATTAAAACAAGTCCCAGCACTCGTTACTTACTCCCACCGTTTGTTACTTACTCCCACATCCAGTAGCAGCCTATAACTAGCCGGTAATGACTCAGCAAGAGTCACCCCCCTTTCAAAAAATAATAATTCTACTTTACATTACATTCAATAAGTGAAGAAGTGCAAATAAGTCTCTTACCTTGACTCCTTGTTGCCGCCGGCTACCTATTGAAGCAACCTCCAACAAGAAAATATCTAGCTAATTGGATGACTCATCCCTGCTAGTTTTTATACATTACCGTATTTTACATTTGAATGCAACTGGGAGTTCTCTTCTTCAACTCCACCCAGCCGTCTTCAACTATAGCTCCAAACCCTCTCTTCTTCTATTCTTCCACCGTGAACTGCTACTACTTTCAAGGGACAACCAGCTTTGACATGGCTTGTTCGGGTGCTCAAAAGGAGAGAACTCTCGGCTGAAAACTACAAAAAAGAAGAGGATTAGCTTAAGTAACTAATTAAGGTAAAAAGGTGTTTTAAGTTGTAAATCTTTCCCCCTCCAATTACCGGTCTTATTTCTCCATTCCTTCAGCTCTTATCCTTGTTCTGGTTGTGATTATTCAGTACGTAAAACCCCATTTGGAAGATCTATCAAGACCCATGTCATGACATGTTATATACGGTAAGATTTAACATGGTAAGATGATGGTCATTTCTTAACTCATTCATACCGATTCAGCATATTGTTTGAAGTAGAGTTTTCACACCTTATTGTGTTCTAAAATCCAGGCGTAAATCAGCCTCACCCAGCCCATCATGATCAAGGTAAAAATCAAATTAAACTAAGCTATATTTACCTCTAGTGTTAAGACTGATAATACTCTTTTGTTTCCTTGTATAAATGGTAGTACAATGCTGTTTGGAGCTGGGAAAAATTCTGCACCAGCTGCAGAAATCAAATCCTAGAGATAAACCTATGTAAAGTGAGTAATCACCTCTTGATTATGTCTTAATCAAGTCCTTATGGATTTAAGGTTAAAAAAAACTAACTTAAACATATATTTATATGCTAGCCGTAAGCTTTGGAGTATGTTTGGCTGAATGAAGAGCTTGGGAATTAAGTAAGTGTACTAAACTAGTATAATGTAAAGTTTTATTTCATTATGTTGTATATAATAAAGCCGTAGGTTTATAGAAATTCTTATGGCCAAACTATATATTGTATAACATTTTTTGGGAAATTAACCTAAGGTTTATGTGACATATAATGTCATAGAAATTAATTAAATGAATAAAACACAATTTATAAAATATTATTTCAAGTAGAAACCAAAACCGAGAGTAATAATGTCTTTATGACATTTTAAGTGATTTATATATATTAAGGTTTGGAATAAAGCCATGTATTTTGGCTATTTAGTTTATGTTATATTAAGTTTAAAATGAATTTAAAATAAAAATTAATATTACCGTATGTGATTTGGGGTTAGATTTGAAATTAAATTAAATTTAGAAGCTAAACTATGATTATGGCCGAAAACTAAGCCTTGAAAACTACTAAAATGAATTTTCTAAAGTAATATTAAATTTGGGGTCAAAAATGCAATTTCTGAAAATATTGGGTCAAAACTGTAATTTATTGAAACTATGGTCAAACTGGTGGTCAATGGGTCAATATAGACCATGTTAGAAGCTTTGACCAAAATTAATTACATAAGTAATTAAATTGTGAACTTATAATAATGTTATAAGTTAAATATGGAATTTATAAAACTAATGGGGTAGAAAAGGTAATTACCAAAAATAATGGGTCAATATGGCTCACATAATAATTTATATCATAAGTATAAAGTTTGGGAATTTTTGGAGTTATATAAATGATTTTATAAAGGAAAGTGTATAATATATAGTTTTGTGACATTTAAGAAGTGTAAGATATAAAGTGGGGTTATTATATAAATAAGAGATGTCGGTGGGCGGAAAAGAAATTAAAAACAACCAGTGGGCTGTTCGGGAATAAAATAACACAAAACAATAGGTTATATAAATAATACATGTTAAAACCACATAATATAACCTATATGTAACATTATATAATATGTGTGGTAATTGTGTAAATAAAGAAAGTATAATGTGCTGGAAAAAAAAAACCAAAACAGCAATGTGGCTGTTCGGTAATTATACAAGAATAAACCATATGTTATAATGAATTAATGGAATAAAATGATATAGTACATAGTGTGTATAACATATAAAATATCTGGCAAGATTGTAATTAAAAGAAAATGAGTGTGTTGGAGATGGGATTTAAAAACAGACCTAGGGTCTGTTTGTAATAACCGAAAATTATAAAACTATATGATAAAAAAATATAAGTGTAACATTGTAAGATTTCATGTGGTCAAAACGTAGTTTATTAAACAATATGCTAAAACCGCATGTGTTAACATTTAAGAATGAATTTATAAACTATGGGTTACAATGTCATGATACTATATATATATATTATATGAGTAAATCAAATAAAAACAACATATATAAATCTATATGTAAAACTGAGAATATATGTATATATATAAGTATATACAATATGGTTTTAAATGTCATGGATTAATAAATGACAAGTGTTATGACATTAGTTTAAATATATATACTATAAGTCATGTAACTATAGATCAAAGTATGAGTTTATTAAGATGAATAATGAGATGTATAATATATGGTACGATATTAATTGGTTAAATAATAATGCCATAAAACAAAAGTGCATATGCATTATATGCGGTGCGAATTAACGTTGCATGCACACATGCAACCATACAATAACAATGTATACTCGAATACCGAACCCGAGTGATTAAACTGATACTTAAGTATTAACGGGAATAAGTATTCGTATACTGGTAACTTAAGGAATAAATCCTAACGTTGGAAAAACGCTACAAACTAAGACCTTTTTCATGACCGACTCATTTAAATAAACCCGGGCACTGGTAAATAATATGTACTACGAGTAACGAGTTCGTATAACGATACCTTAACAAATAATTGTTGAAATCCGGGGATGAAAGGTCGGGATTATTTGTGTTGTTCGGATTTACCGAGCTTAAAAAAAATCATGTGGATTGACTTATGTTATGCTTGATATTTAGACCGTATCACTGACGAAGGCGCTTGACGAGCTAGTGGTCTACTGCGCAACCTAGGTCTTTGGTGAACGGTATGTGAAGAAGGGTTTGATCCGGGTTGACCTAAGAAAGGGCCCGGAATTGTTTGATGACTTGTATGTTGTCATGTGTCTCTGATTGTCTCTGAGGACTTCCTCGGGTCAGACTTATGTGTGAAATCTGTGATAAGATTGTTTGTCTGAGTGTGTGAATTAATATGCATGAACTGTATATTTAAGCTGCTTATTATTTACTGTTTTTGCGATAACAGTATTGGTTCGTATATATGAACCTATATATAAAACGAACTAGCGGCTACGGTGCTATCTTATATGTGTAATATAAGGAACGTTAGAAAGACGTTGTAGCACTAGGATAATAAGATATGTATATTATCCAAGACTTTATTACGGAGCATTGGCCTTTTCTAAACGCCGCTTTCGTATCTAACACTGGATCCCAAGTTTACATACTCCGGATTGGACTAATGACCTCAGTCTGCTGTGTTAGAAAAATTGGTAATGCGATGTGATGGTATAATTAATTAACATAACAAAGCCAAGAGGATGTGGCTCTTGGTGCGCGCTGTGATCACAAAAACGATACCAGGATGTCCGCGTACGGGTCCGTAAGTATCAAGAAATTTTCCGCGAACTAGAATGGTTCGTTGGTCGGAGACTCTACCGCTGGAGTGGCTACTGCCGTGGGTGACCCGCCATAATATATGGGTAATTAGAGACACGTCGTTTTAACGAGATGTTGTCACCAGGTATAACTGAACAATTACGAACAGCTTGTTAGCTCGTACATTTGGTGAACAATATTGGACTCTTATACCAAAGACGGGAATTAATACTCTTTTATTATTCTTGTTGTTACGCCTTGTTGTTCATTGGTTATACTGTATGGTGTTATGTTGTGTGGAATATGTTATGAGTGTTAATGGTTGTGTTTTATTGTATGGTTATTACTGTTAATTGTTTTATAGTTTAATTATATCCGTAAACTGGTAAAGCATGAAATCAATCTAATATCAAGATGGTTAAAATGACAAGTGACCATTAGGGTCCAGGCCCGCATACTCAGCGTTTATCGCTGAGCCTTTATGGCATGTTGCAGGTTGTTGATCATCGTCGAAGCCGAAGTGCGGGATTGGGTAGATGCTCACTTGTCGACGGTCATGTTTTTGGGCTTAGTATGATGTATAGGATTTATCTCGTTGTCACAGCGGTGTAGTAGTGTTGTTTATTTTGGTTGTTGGATTTAGTTCTGCTTCGTTACTCGCATGAGCGAGTAATGGCAGGTGACACCCGAGTGAGAGTTAATGTTGTTTATTCTTCCGCTGTAAGACGTCTTTAATTTTGCTACGTGAGGGATTATTACGTGTTTATCGAGAGGGGTGTTACAAAAGTGGTATCAGAGCGGAGTACCGCTCTGATGACGAGATGATAGGATTTAAGACAGTGAGCCTAGGACTTGGGAATACGGGAAACGTTTGTGAGGTACGAAACGTCTTCATTGAAGTGAAATTATGCGATAGCAAGGCCTTTGGCTTGCAAGTGTTAGCCTCGAGGCGCTCAAAGGAGTTGGCTGTAATATGAGGAGTCATCGAGTAACGAGAAGATGAACGGTAATACCGACGTTTAGTGGTGGTGCGGGCCACGAAGCTGGCCAAGGGCATAAAGGCCCAGGAACATTACCCCGTTATGAACCTGCTGAGAGCTCAGTCAGGAGGAGACATACGAACGTCGTGAGTAAATTGGCGACAATCCACCTTCAAGTGGAAGTCCAGTATGGACTACCGCCGACAGTACCCCTCCCGCCACAACCCAATGAGTATCATATAACTGGAAAGTACAATCCCCGAGTTAGGGAAGAGGGCAACTAAGCCCAATGGACCGTCTAAACGACTTCATACTGAAAGTATTAAAAATTATACTCTTATAACGATAATATAAATTCAATACCCTACCTTTCTTACGAATGACCAAGCGTCAGTGATAGGCACCGCCGGGGGCGAGCGCCATTGCTACGGTAAACGTTGTGGAAAGGATCACCCAAGACATCAGGGCAAGCGGACCGGGAGCATTTTGAGCTCTGCGAGGCCGTCGCCGTAAGGGGGACCTTTAACCACCATACCATTGTATTGTAATACCGAACTGTAAACTGAGAAAATATTGAGAGTGTGGAGAATTTTGTAAGTTCGCTCGCCCTGTCATATTCAATTCCAGTCCAAATCTCGTGTACAAACAATATTGTAACACTAGAACCTTGTCGTGACGACACTTATGGGGAAACAAAATTCCGAGCGTTTGGGCTGTCATAAATCTACTGAGTGGTAGAACTTAGTTAATCTAACGACAATATGGTCAGGAAAATTTTCCAATCTAAATACCGCCTTTTTCATGAACAATCATTCTAACGGTACTTAAGCAACCAATGTGGTAGTAAGACGGACAAGTCTGAAACCGACAACTCTACTTGCATGGCGCGCTTGCCACTGCAAGCGCTGAATTAAGCAATGTACTGATAATTCCGTCTACCCCGCGCACTTGCTACTGCAAGTGCTGCAGACAACTACGATTGTAGTTACCATTGCTATTACCGTTGCAAACGAAGTCTGTAAACTGTGTAGACCAATGGTACAACGCCATGGCTACCGATAACCACCAAACGATTGTACAATTCAAATATAAACTACAGGAATACAATTGTTGCCATACGAATAATAAACCGTTAAGATACGAGGCTTATAACCTCAGAAGGACCTGATGAGTCCGACTAATCATAACGAAAAGGGGCATACATCAGCCCATAACAAACTACCCTCATTATACAGTGATGAATCAATAACAACGGCTTACGAGCCAAGTACGATGACAGATTTGTAAACTACTTAATGGCTTGTTATGGACGTGGGAGGTGGAACTTGATCCGGTACAGGTCAAGGGAAGCTGAACACAAATTGGGGTGGAAGGATAGTTCGACGCTGGTGCTGATCACATCAGGGTCGGACGACTCCTGAGACTCTTCACAAGTTGCCACAATTAATTACAGTGAGAATAAATACAAACTGCAGTACTCTAACAACAAACAGCTAATAATAATAATCCAACCATAAGGTATTAAATAAGAATGCCCGTGACTAACAGCTCACATTAGTATATAAATCATACAGAGAGTTATAGAGGAAATACGATCGTATAACGATCAATACAAACTTTTGATGTACCAAAAAAAAAATTGTAAAACATAACAGTCCACAGTTGGACCAAAATTAAAAAGAACAATTATACCGTAACACGGTTATTACCAATACAATTCGCATTAATAAATGCAAATCTATGTGTAACGCATGAATAATCACCACCCCTGGGCACTACCTTTACCAAGGAATGCCATAAACAATATTGAACGAACAAACGTCAAAACTAAATTCTATGTATATTGTTGATCATACCGATCAATAAATGGGTTCTAAAAAAAGAATGCCTACCGCCATTGGCGTTCTGCCATGTAGAATGTTAAGTACTAACATGTGTTAAAGACATGTCGTTTACTAATGTGACGACTGTCAGTGACGAATGAATGTATAAATTAAAACAATGGCAAACAGCCTAATCGATAATACAGAACACTTAAACCAAACGCTAAATAGCGCAAGTAAGCAAGTACCTAGTGCTCTAATAAAGGGCATGAGCCCAGGAGATCGGGAACATCGACTCCGATTACCTTTCGAGGTATATTACTAAGATAACAATGTCTAAGTAAATATGACGAAGTCAAGAGAACTACGGTGCATACCGTAAGCAACGTGAATAACATGATGATTAATTAATAGGCGCCAAACCGCGCCCCTGAAGTCTAAATAACAACAGTTACAAGTAACCATCACTAAACATTAAATAATGAGCAAGAAGACACTCAATGGTTAAAAATCATTACCCGTAAACGGGGCAAAGAGAGAACTACTCTCCAAATACAAGTATGTACTACAATGTTGAATAGTATGAAAATCATGTATGTCCAAATTAAGGACAGTGATACGTTCTTAACCAGGAAGAGGTTGAACACAAGTACATTATTGTTTAATATGCAGTAAAGGCGAAGCTAGTACACTAGCGGATGCCCTGAACTTTAAAGAAAATACCACAATAAATATACAACCGTCAAATTGACTGAAATATGGTACGCGCGGAAGCGATCATTACAAACTACTAGGTGAATATATACTTCTCCAAACACAGACGAGCAAAGCTCGCATGGGAAACGAGAAGAAAATGCAAGAATGGCTATACAAAAGCCTGGACAATTAAAGGAAATGTTCCAAATAAATACTGAGTTCAAAACTATAACTCACTCAGGAACTTATAAATAATGAGTACAATTGCAATCCTTGTAAACAATGTGAGAATTCAATGATACAAATATACCAGAGGAAAATACCCCAACGGCCAAGAACATAACCGCACGGGATGTCAAACAGTGCAGGACACAAATGTGACTACAACAATGTGTTGCCCTATATACGGGATAAGCCATACTATGAATGTTGCGAAACCGCCACGCGGGAAGCACTATATATATACCAACGAGAAATACATAATAAATATTACAAATAAATATCTTACTCCGGAACAAAACAACCGGGAGACACGGGATTACAAAAATTCTCCTCGTGCAGTATAAACATGTGTTTTAAAGAAATTATTACGACTAGTGCAAACAGCACTGAATACAAATGGCTATTAACATATACTTCACCTCAACATTTTACCGACGAGTGAAGGTAATAGCGACTTCAATCATATTGCGCACTAGCAATCCAAAATATCGATATACAATTTCGATCCAGTCGTGTGCACATACAACTAATGTTACCGCACCGACTGAGATACCTCTGTTCCAGTTACAAAGACCGTGAACGACACCGTCATAATGGAACGACGACATCAATAAACCGCTGCAAATAAACCATCCAAGATAACAATAGAACGAAGGGAATATTAGCCCATATCCGTGGGTCTGACCTCAATACGGAGCGAGTGGGCCCAATATAACGTGGTTGAGTCAGCACACCAAGTACTCCATGCCTTTGGCTGGTAATGTACGCGCCTCACCTTTCATACAATTTCTTGTATAATCGAATGGCTAAGTCGACCCGTCTCTCAATATGGGAAAAACTCCACTCCGAAGTCTAAAAGACAAGAGCGAGGAAGAATTCATGAGAGCCAAGTAACCAGCGCTCTTTGTATGTGCTGAATACTTGTGGGGTACGGGGGCGTAACCCTTTTTAAGGGGGGTAGAGCCTCTTGGCTGTGCACAGTGTGTGCACCAATTTTAATGAGTCGTATGCTGGGCATACAATAAATTGTTGTTTGTTGTGGTTTTTGGTTGTTTTGTTGTCATGCGGGGCATGCATTGTTTGATATTTATGCATTACAACTTGTGAATGTATGTGCTGTTACGTATCCTATGAGATACTGGTATGATTATGTGATGTATCTGTAAAGGTACATGTGATATATACATGTTGATGATATGTTTTTACAATCCTTCATATAGTATCGCCTAGATACTGAATGGATCATGGCTATGGAACAATGAAATGTGGAATATATGAATGTTATGGACACCTCAGGGAGGTTGTCAAGATGGTTCGAACTGATAGGAAACGATGGTGCTGATGGATCACCTATATCCATATATTTGAATTAACGCCACACTTGAGGGCTATGTGCAATATGAGCAAAACACTATATGCGTGAATGCTACATCACATGATGTGCATTATGGGAATCATGGGTAGATATACATCATATGCCTATTTAAGAAAGACGACTTCGGGACGAAGCCTTTTTAAGGGGGGTAGACTGAAATACCCCTAACTAGTTAAACATTATTAAATGTTTAATCAATTAAATTAAGGCCTAAACATGCCTTAAAATCAATTTAAAAACAACAGTGGTCAACGTAAAGCAGATATTGCACCCTTTGACCATTTAGGGTAAATATATACCCAAATGAACTCCGAAGGACCTAAAATTTCGTCCTAAGCATATTAACACATTAAAGAACGTAGTGAAGCTGATGGAAAACACTTCAAAATCAATAACAAGCATTAACATGCTTAAAAAGTCACGTAGAGCAAAATGTGCTCTAAACAAGCTTTAAAGGTCATATGACCTCCGTTTGATTCCAAATCAAATTCCTAAGCTTAGTAACCATGTAATGGATGTAATTAATCAATTACCAAAGAAAACCTACTCAAAAACAAGTTTTAACTCAAAATGTGCACTAAGCTTCCTTAAAGCACATTTTTGTGAAATCATCTCCAAAATGAGTTTTGTTTGACTTTAGGGTCTTGAATACCCTTAGATATACTAATGTGACATGATGTACCACATTAGAATGTATAATTCAAAGTTTTTCAAAAAAATGAAAATATGTGCCTTGATTGTGAATAGTACCCAAAATAGCATTTATATTCTTAATCTAGTCAAGGGTCAACATTTCTTCTATGACCTTGACCAAGCATGGCCGCATACTGGCAGCCTCCTTCTCATCTATTGACCGTCCACAAATGTACTCATACAACCATTGTACAACCTTTTTATAAAATATAGATTTTTACTACTTTCAAAAGTAACTAGCCAAACCCACTTGTCCACCTTGGCTACTTGTCCGCCTGCTTGGTTTGTCGTTCCTATCCAATTTGCAAGTTCTGAGTACCTGCCAAAGAAGTAAAAAAAAACACACATAAACTAATAGCCATGTCATGTATACTTATTATATAGTAGTAAATTAAAACAAGTCCCAGCACTCGTTACTTACTCCCACCGTTTGTTACTTACTCCCACATCCAGTAGCAGCCTATAACTAGCCGGTAATGACTCAGCAAGAGTCACCCCCCCTTTCAAAAATAATAATTCTACTTTACATTACATTCAATAAGTGAAGAAGTGCAAATAAGTCTCTTACCTTGACTCCTTGTTGCCGCCGGCTACCTATTGAAGCAACCTCCAACAAGAAAATATCTAGCTAATTGGATGCTCATCCCTGCTAGTTTTTATACATTACCGTATTTTACATTTGAATGCAACTGGGAGTTCTCTTCTTCAACTCCACCCAGCCGTCTTCAACTATAGCTCCAAACCCTCTCTTCTTCTATTCTTCCACCGTGAACTGCTACTACTTTCAAGGGACAACCAGCTTTGACATGGCTTGTTCGGGTGCTCAAAAGGAGAGAACTCTCAGCTGAAAACTACAAAAAAGAAGAGGATTAGCTTAAGTAACTAATTAAGGTAAAAAGGTGTTTTAAGTTGTAAATCTTTCCCCCTCCAATTACCGGTCTTATTTCTCCATTCCTTCAGCTCTTATCCTTGTTCTGGTTTGATTATTCAGTACGTAAAACCCCATTTGGAAGATCTATCAAGACCCATGTCATGACATGTTATATACGGTAAGATTTAACATGGTAAGATGATGGTCATTTCTTAACTCATTCATACCGATTCAGCATACTATTTGAAGTAGAGTTTTCACACCTTATTGTGTTCTAAAATCCAGGCGTAAATCAGCCTCACCCAGCCCATCATGATCAAGGTAAAAATCAAATTAAACTAAGCTATATTTACCTCTAGTGTTAAGACTGATAATACTCTTTTGTTTCCTTGTATAAATGGTAGTACAATGCTGTTTGGAGCTGGGAAAAATTCTGCACCAGCTGCAGAAATCAAATCCTAGAGATAAACCTATGTAAAGTGAGTAAATCACCTCTTGATTATGTCTTAATCAAGTCCTTATGGATTTAAGGTTAAAAAAAAACTAACTTAAACATATATTTATATGCTAGCCGTAAGCTTTGGAGTATGTTTGGCTGAATGAAGTGCTAATTAAGTGTACAAGTGAGATTAATGTGCAAAATTTGATTAAAATGTATTTATGTATATAACCGAGAGCATAAGGGAGTATTAGATGATTTAAATGTGTACTATAATGTTGTACAATATTTGGCTAGCTTACTTTATAAATGACTTATAATGTCATAGAAAAATAGTATAAGTGGCAAAATATAATTTACAAAGTTAATTGGGCAAGGAAGATGGGAACCGTGAGCTTATAAAAATAATATGACCAAACTATGTATTAAAATGGGGTATAACATTTTTAGTAAGTTAACCTAATGTTTATGCGACATATAATGTCATGGAATTAATTAAATAGTTAGAATACAATTTATAAAATATTGTACAAATATACATACTAAAACCGTGAGCCATTATGCCTTTTATGACATAATTATGTGATTTATATTATAAGTTAAGATTTGTACTAAAGCCATATAAATTAGGCCATCTAATTTTGTGTTATATTAAGTTTAAAATGAATTTAAAATAAAGGTTAGTATTATCGTATGAGATTTGGGATTAGATGGAATTAATATAAGGAAGGGTACTCACATAAAATAATGTGACAAACTATAAATAAATGGGATTTATAAACTAAGGTGTTTATGGAATAAACCTTAGGGGTTGTAATTATACAACATAAAATGTTACATGATATTAGGATAATAATCTTAATATAAGTTGTATAATAAATACAACTGATGGGAATAATCATCTAATAAAAGATGATAAAATGTAACATAAAATATAAGAGTTTATGAAACTCATGAGAATTACCTACGTGGTAAAAAATATATATACATACACAAGAATGATGTATATAAGGTGGATATATATATATATTGGTTGCAAACCATATGATTTAATGGTGGTGGTTATTTAAAAAAATAAATATAGTTACGAACTATAAGATATGAATTTTAGAATGCAATATAATATAAGAATGCATGCATACATGCAACTATAGGTTACGTACCTAAACTAGATGTGGATAAGATTAACAGAAATATAAGGAATTCAACTTAACAGTTGAAATAGTTTTGACGTACGCGTTTTAAGTAACAAAGCCGACTGTTTTAGAAAAACCTGTAACAAACAACTGTAGAAAACAGGGGTGAACTGTCGGGGTTACTTATAATTCGAAATACCGGATGTAGTTAGTCATGGAGACTGACCTATAGTTTTAATACCGTTTAGATTATACTTCTGACAAGGACGCTTGACAAGCTAGCGGACTACACGGAGCATAGGACCTTGCTGATTCATACTCCACCGTAATACGAACAGGGTGAACGGTATGTAAAGGGGTTTGATCCGAGTTGTCCTAAGGTTGCTCCTTGGGCTCGGATTTGGTTGATATAACTTGTATGTTGTTATGAGTCTCTGATTGTCTCTGAGGGCTTCCTCAGTTCAGACTTCTGTGTGATCTGTGATAAGATTGTTTGTCTGAATGTGTTAATTAATATGCATGAATTGTATATTATAGCTGCTTATTATTTATTGTTGTTGAGTTAACAGTATTGGTTCGTATAGATGAACCTATATATATAAAACGAACTAGCGGCTATGGTGCTATCTTATATGAAATATAAGGTACGTAAGTAAAACGTTGTAGCACTATGATAATAACATATACATACTATCTGAGACTTTTATACGGAGCATTGGCCTTTCTATACGCCGCTCTCGTATCTAACACTGGATCCCGAGTTTACAGACTCCAGATTGGACTAATGACCTTAGTCTGCTGTGTTAGAAAATTTGGTAATGCGATGCGATGGTATAATTAATTAATGGAATGGAAGTAAAGCCAAGAGGATGTGGCTCTTGGTGCGCGCTGTGATCACAAAAACGATGCCAGGATGTCCGCGTACGGGTCCGTAAGTATCAAGAAAATTTCCCGTGAGCTAGAATGGCTCGTTGGTCGGAGACTCTACCGTTGGAGTGGCTACTGCCGTGGGTGACCCGCCATAATATATGGGTAACTAGAGACATGTCGTTTTAACGAGACATTGTCACTAGGTATAACTGAACAACTAAAAAATTGAGACTTATACAGTGGCGAACAATACCATGGACGAGACTAAATACTTGTTTATTATTCTCGTTGTTTCGCTTTGTTGTTCATTGGTTACTTGTGGTTATTTTATTGTGTTGATGGTTGGATGGAGCCTACAAGGCCAAGGTAAATTAAATATGAACACTGTACGCTACGGCGAATGTACATTGTACATTATATTGTTATTGTTCGATACGTTCGATATATAGTTGTGGATTGTGTTATTAAATGATTGTGGAGGATGGATGGATGGTTGAACATCCATGAATATTTGGATGGATGAATATGTATATTATTACATGTTTATTTCAGTATTGTTATAACTGTAAAATGGTAAAGCATGAAACCGACCTAATAATAAGATGGTTAAAATGACAAGTGACCATTAGGGTCCAGGCCCGGCATACTCAGCGTCTATCGCTGATACTACACCATTTCAGGTTGTTGATCATTGTCGGAGCTGAGAAGAGCAGGAACAGGGTAATTGGAGATGTTGTATAGTAATGAAGATGGTGTATGGTCTTATGGTAAGGTTATGTATTTTTCAGGATTGGGTAGACGCTCACTGGTCGAAGTTTATGGATTATGGATTTAGTATGATGTATAGGAATTTCTCGTTATCACTGCGGTTAGCAGTTTATTTGTATTGGAAGTTGGATGTAGTTTGGCTGCGTTGCTCGCATGGGCGAGTAACGGCCGGTGACACCCGAGTGAGTTTTGTAATTGTTATTTGTTTTTCCGCTGCGAGACGTTTTATTTATTGCTACGTGAGGGATTATTACGTGTTTACCGAGAGGGGTGTTACAAAAGTGGTATCAGAGCGGAGTACCGCTCTGATGACGAGATGATAGGATTTAAGACACTGAGCCTAGGACTTGGGAATACGGGAAACGTTTGTGAGGTACGAAACGTCTTCATTGAAGTGAAATTATGCGATAGCAAGGCCTTTGGCTTGCAAGTGTTAGCCTCGAGGCGCTCAAAGGAGTTGGCTGTAATATGAGGAGTCATCGAGTAACAAGAAGATGAACGGTAATACCGACGTTTAGTGGTGGTGCGGGCCACGAAGCTGGCCAAGGGCATAAAGGCCCAGGAACATTACCCCGTTATGAACCTGCTGAGAGCTCAGTCAGGAGGAGACATACGAACGTCGTGAGTAAATTGGCGACAATCCACCTTCAAGTGGAAGTCCAGTATGGACTACCGCCGACAGTACCCCTCCCGCCACAACCCAATGAGTACCATATAACTGGAAAGTACAATCCCCGAGTTAGGGAAGAGGGCAACTAAGCCCAATGGACCGTCTAAACGACTTGATACTGAAAGTATTAAAAATTATACTCTTATAACGATAATATAAATTCAATACCCTACCTTTCTTACGAATGACCAAGCGTCAGTGATAGGCACCGCCGGGGCGAGCGCCATTGCTATGGTAAACGTTGTGGAAAGGATCACCCAAGACATCAGGGCAAGCGGACCGGGAGCATTTTGAGCTCTGCGAGGCCGTCGCCGTAAGGGGGACCTTTAACCACCATACCATTGTATTGTAATACCGAACTGTAAACTGAGAAAATATTGAGAGTGTGGAGAATTTTGTAAGTTCGCTCGCCCTGTCATATTCAATTCCAGTCCAAATCTCGTGTACAAACAATACTGTAACACTAGAACCTTGTCGTGACGGCACTTATGGGGAAACAAAATTCCGAGCGTTTGGTCTGTCATAAATCTACTGAGTGGTAGAACTTAGTTAATCTAACGACAATGTGGTCAGGAAAATTTTCCAATCTAAATACCGCCTTTTTCATGAACAATCATTCTAACGGTACTTAAGCAACCAATGTGGTAGTAAGACGGACAAGTCTGAAACCGACAACTCTACTTGCATGGCGCGCTTGCCACTGCAAGCGCTGAATTAAGCAATGTACTGATAATTCCGTCTACCCCGCGCACTTGCTACTGCAAGTGCTGCAGACAACTATGATTGTAATTACCATTGCTATTACCGTTGCAAACGAAGTCTGTAAACTGTGTAGACCAATGGTACAACGCCATGGCTACCGATAACCACCAAACGATTGTACAATTCAAATATAAACTACAGGAATACAATTGTTGCCATACGAATAATAAACCGTTAAGATACGAGGCTTATAACCTCAGAAGGACCTAATGAGTCCGACTAATCATAACGAAAAGGGGCATACATCAGCCCATAACAAACTACCTCATTAAAAAGTGAGGAATCAACAACAACGGCTTACGAGCCAAGTACTATGACAGATTTGTAAACTATTTAATGGCTTGTTATGGACGTGGGAAGTGGAACTTGATCGGTACAGGTCAAGGGAAGCTGAACACAAATTGGGGTGGAAGAATAGTTCGACGCTGGTGCTGATCACATCAGGGTCGGACGACTCCTGAGACTCTTCACAAGTTGCCACAATTAATTACAGTGAGAATAAATGCAAACTGCAGTACTCTAACAACAACAATATATTAATAATCCAACCATAAGGTATTAAATAAGAATGCCCGTGACTAACAGCTCACAATTATATATATTAAATCGTACAGAGAATTATAGAGGAAATATGATCGTATAACGACCGATGCCAACTTTACAAAAAAAAACTGTAAAAAATGACAGTCCACAGTTAGACCAAAAAAATTTGAAAAGAACAATTATACCGTAACACGGTTAATACCAATACAATTTGCATCAATAAACGCGAATCTATGTGTAACGCATGAATAATCACCACCCCTGGGCACTACCTTTACCAAGGAGTGCCATGTATGATTATATACAATTATGAATGAACAAACGTCGAGTTTAAATCTTATGTGTATTATCATGATCATACTGATCATTGGGCAAATTCCAAGTAAAGGAGTGGCTACCGCTATTGGCGTCCCACCATGAAAAAAAAAACTAATGATTATGTGTTTATGTAAAGGCACGTCGTCTATTATTAGTACGACTGTCAGTGATGTTGAAGATGTGAATTAAACAACGGCAAATCTCCTGAACAATAATACAAATATCCGAGTATAATCAATGAAACAAATACCCAAACTGAACGCTAAATAGCGTAAGTACTTAATGTACTAGTAAAGGCGTAAGCCCGGGAGGACGGAACACCGCCTCCGATTTGATTTCAATGTATGTTATCAAGGAAACGATGTCAGAATTAATATGACAGATAACAAGAAACAAACCACCATAAGGACTTCCATAAGGGAAGGATGCACACATCCTCGCCACGGAGTCCGGTATTACGCTAAATGATATGATTCGGAAAATACATGAAGTTAAGAGGACTACGGTACATACCGTAAGCAATGTGTATGACATGCTCGTAAATAATAAGCGCCAAACAGCGCACATGAATCTAAGAAAAACAACAGTTGGACCCAGTATATGAGTAACTCCGATAAAGAAACTACTAAACAGTAACAAACTCTCTATTACGAAAACTCATGGACTCCCTAAGGAAAACAACTAACCGTTATCAGCAATATACTTAACAACAAAGAGGAGAAAAACCATCTCCCGTTATTACAGTATGACTCATACAAAAAAAATATAAATAATAAAAATAATAATAACGAGCATCTGCCAATAAATACACAAAACCATAACCATTGGGCAGGAAACCCAGGGAACCGAACATTCCCGCGGGAGACCCCCAATACCATTAAGAACGGAGATTGACAACAGAATACTTCACGAACGTGTGACAGACACTACAAGTCTATAAACGAGTTATGGGACGACCACACTCCATGGGAGCTTGTGGGCTCAGCAGACTCATTCCCGAGTTAGTCGAGTAGGTAGTAATGTATCAGTACGGTACCCCATACATGTAGATATGTGGTGAAAGGAACATTGGGAGTAGTCAACTCCACACGAAGGTCAGAAATGTAACCGCTTAGAATAAAATTAATGAATGAAAACCCCAGTTTAATCAACGAAGTGAATGGAACCAACAATTTTGAATATAATGTGACCAAGCCACAACTCCGCAAAGGAATGGCCAACACACACAGTAACCTTTAAAAAGGAAAACCTCCCGACAGTGGAGAAAAAAAATCGATAATATATTAAATGACATACAAGAAGGCCCAATAAACGGGCAAATGAGAACATGATACCCTAAGAGGCTCAATAGCCGTTTTAACTAATAATTTGAAATACACAAAAGAAACCGCTTAATGACTAAAATCATTACCCGAAAAAGGGAACAAAGAGAGAATTCCTCTTCAAATATAATATATACAATGATACCAAATGGTATAATAATTATGTAAGTCCAAATTAAGGACGGTGGTACGTTCTAACCAACAAGAGATTGAACACAAATACACAACTATGTAATATTCAATAAAGGTGAAACTTGTACACTAGCGGATGCACTGAATGTTAAAGAGAGTACCACAATAAATACACAACCGTTTAATTGACTGAAATATGGTGCGCGAGAAAGCGACCATTACAAACTGCTATATGAATGAATACTTTCCCAAACACAGGTGAGCAAAGCTCGCACGGAAAACAATAGTGAGGAATAACATGCAAGAAAGGCTACACAACAGCCTGGATAATTAAAGGACATGTTCCTAGATAAATACTGAGTTCAAAATTATAACTCACTCAGAAATTTGTAGATAATGAGTACAATTACTATCCTTGTAAACAATGTGAGAATTCAGTGATACGGATATACCAGAGGAAGTACCTCAACTGCCAAACATACCCCATGGGATGTTACACAGTGCAGAACACAAATGTGATTATATCAATGGATTCCCCTTAATAAACGGGATAACCCATACTATGAATGTTACGAAACCGACACACGGGAAACACAACAAGTATCAACGAGAAATACATAACAAGCATTACAATTAAATAATTCGCTCCAAATAAAACAACCGGGAGACACGGGATTACGAAAAATTATCCTCGTGCAGTTATAACAATATGTCTTAAACAAACAACAATAGAAACTAATGCAAACTGTCACTGGGCACAAATGATAATTAATATCATACTTCAACCCAATACTATATCAACGAGTGAAGATAACAGCATACTAAGATATATTCCGAATACGATTTTGATCTAGTCGTGTGCACATACAACTAATGTTACCGCACCGACTGAGATACCTTTGTTCCCAATAACAAAGACCGTGAACAACACCGTCATAATGGAACAACGTCAACAATAAACTGCTGCCAATAAACCATCTAAGATAGCAATTGAAAGAAGGGCGTATTATCCCATGTCAAAGGGTCTGCACCTCAATACGGAGCGAGTGGGCCCAATAGTATGTGGTTGAGACAACACCAAGTACTCCATGCCTTTGGCTGAAAATGTACGTGCCTCACCTTTCTCATAACCTCTTTTAGAATCGAATACCAAAGATCGACCCGTCTCTCAATATGGGAAAACTCCACTCTGAAGTCTAAAAGACAAGAACGAGGAAAAATCCCATGAGAGCCAAGTCTCCAGCGTTTTTTTTAATAGCGATTGTTGTATACTTGTGAGGTACGGGGGCGTAACCCTTTTTAAGGGGGGTAGAGCCTCTTGGTTGTGCACAGTGTGTGTGCTATTTTTAATAAGTCGTATGCGGGGCATACAATAAATTGTTGTTGTTGTGGTTTTTGGTTGTTTGTTTGTCATGCGGGACATGCATTGTTTGATTATTTATGCATTGCACACTGGTGAATGTACGTGTTGTACGTATCCATGAGATACTTATATGATGATGTGATGAAGTATCTGAAAGATACACGTGATATACATATGTTTATGTTATGTTTTTACAATCCTTTGTATAGTATCGCCTAGATACTGAATGGATCATGGCTATGGAACAATGAAATGTGGAATGTTGAATGTTATGGACACCTCGGGGAGGTTGTCAAGATGGTTAGAACTGATAGGAAACGATGGTGCTGATGGATCACCTATATCCATATATTTGAATTAACGCCACACTTGTGGGCTATGTGCAATATGAGCAAAACACTATATGCGTGAATGCTACATCACATGATGTGCATTATGGGAATCATGGGTAGATATACATTATATACCTATTTAAGAGAGACGACTTCGGGACGAAGTCTTTTTAAGGGGGGTAGACTGAAATACCCCTAACTAATTAAACATTTATTAAATATTTAATCAATTAAATTAAGGCCTAAACATGCCTTAAAATCAATTTAAAAACAACAGTGGTCAACGTAAAGCAGATATTGCACCCTTTGACCATTTAGGGTAAATATATACCCAAATGAACTCCGAAGGACCTAAAATTTCGTCCTAAGCATATTAACACATTAAAGAACGTAGTGAAGCTGTTGGAAAACACTCCAACATCAATAACAAGCATTAACATGCTTAAAAGTCACTTAGAGCAAAATGTGCCCTAAACAAGTTTTAAAGGTCATGACCTCCGTTTGAATCCAAATCAAATTCCTAAGATTAGTAATCATTTCATGGACGTAATTAATCAATTACCAAAGAAAACCAAGCTCAAAAACAAGTTTTAACACAAAATGTCACTAAGCTTCCTTAAAGCACATTTTTGTGAAATCATCTCCAAAATGAGTTTTGTTTGACTTTAGGGTCTTGAATACCCTTAAATATACTAATGTGACATGATGTACCACATTAGAATGTATAATTCAAAGTTTTTCAAAAAAATAAAAATATGTGCCTTGATTGTGAATAGTACCCAAAATAGCATTTATATTCTTAATCTAGTCAAGGGTCAACATTTCTTCTATGACCTTGACCAAGCATGGCCGCATACTGGCAGCCTCCTTCTCATCTATTAACCGGCCACAATGTACTCATACAACCATTGTACAACCTTTTATAAAATATAGATTTTTACTACTTTACAAAATTAACTAGCCAAACCCACTGTCCACCTTGGCTACTTGTGTCCGCCTGCTTGGTATGTCGTTCCTATCCAATTTGCAAGTTCTGAGTACCTGCCAAAGAAGTAAAAAAAAACACACATAAACTAATAGCCATGTCATGTATACTTATTATATAGTAGTAAATTAAAACAAGTCCCAGCACTCGTTACTTACTCCCACCGTTTGTTACTTACTCCCACATCCAGTAGCAGCCTATAACTAGCCGGTAATGACTCAGCAAGAGTCACCCCCCCTTTCAAAAAATAATAATTCTACTTTACATTACATTCAATAAGTGAAGAAGTGCAAATAAGTCTCTTACCTTGACTCCTTGTTGCCGCCGGCTACCTATTGAAGCAACCTCCAACAAGAAAATATCTAGCTAATTGGATGACTCATCCCTGCTAGTTTTTATACATTACCGTATTTTACATTTGAATGCAACTGGGAGTTCTCTTCTTCAACTCCACCCAGCCGTCTTCAACTATAGCTCCAAACCCTCTCTTCTTCTATTCTTCCACCGTGAACTGCTACTACTTTCAAGGGACAACCAGCTTTGACATGGCTTGTTCGGGTGCTCAAAAGGAGAGAACTCTCGGCTGAAAACTACAAAAAAGAAGAGGATTAGCTTAAGTAACTAATTAAGGTAAAAAGGTGTTTTAAGTTGTAAATCTTTCCCCCTCCAATTACCGGTCTTATTTCTCCATTCCTTCAGCTCTTATCCTTGTTCTGGTTGTGATTATTCAGTACGTAAAACCCCATTTGGAAGATCTATCAAGACCCATGTCATGACATGTTATATACGGTAAGATTTAACATGGTAAGATGATGGTCATTTCTTAACTCATTCATACCGATTCAGCATACTGTTTGAAGTAGAGTTTTCACACCTTATTGTGTTCTAAAATCCAGGCGTAAATCAGCCTCACCCAGCCCATCATGATCAAGGTAAAAATCAAATTAAACTAAGCTATATTTACCTCTAGTGTTAAGACTGATAATACTCTTTTGTTTCCTTGTATAAATGGTAGTACAATGCTGTTTGGAGCTGGGAAAAATTCTGCACCAGCTGCAGAAATCAAATCCTAGAGATAAACCTATGTAAAGTGAGTAAATCACCTCTTGATTATGTCTTAATCAAGTCCTTATGGATTTAAGGTTAAAAAAAAAACTAACTTAAACATATATTTATATGCTAGCCGTAAGCTTTGGAGTATGTTTGGCTGAATGAAGTGCTAATTAAGTGTACAAGTGAGATTAATGTGCAAAAATTTGATTAAAATGTATTTATGTATATAACCGAGAGCATAAGGGAGTATTAGATGATTTAAATGTGTACTATAATGTTGTACAATATTTGGCTAGCTTACTTAGTTTATAAATGACTTATAATGTCATAGAAAAATAGTATAAGTGGCAAAATATAATTTACAAAGTTAATTGGGCAAGGAAGATGGGAACCGTGAGCTTATAAAAATAATATGACCAAACTATGTATTAAAATGGGGTATAACATTTTTAGTAAGTTAACCTAATGTTTATGCGACATATAATGTCATGGAATTAATTAAATAGTTAGAATACAATTTATAAAATATTGTACAAATATACATACTAAAACCGTGAGCCATTATGTCTTTTATGACATAATTATGTGATTTATATTATAAGTTAAGATTTGTACTAAAGCCATATAAATTAGGCCATCTAATTTTGTGTTATATTAAGTTTAAAATGAATTTAAAATAAAGGTTAGTATTATCGTATGAGATTTGGGATTAGATGGAATTAATATAAGGAAGGGTACTCACATAAAATAATGTGACAAACTATAAATAAATGGGATTTATAAACTAAGGTGTTTATGGAATAAACCTTAGGGGTTGTAATTATACAACATAAAATGTTACATGATATTAGGATAATAATCTTAATATAAGTTGTATAATATAATACAACTGATGGGAATAATCATCTAATAAAAGATGATAAAATGTAACATAAAATATAAGAGTTTATGAAACTCATGAGAATTACCTACGTGGTAAAAAATATATATACATACACAAGAATGATGTATATATATATATATTGGTTGCAAACCATATGATTTAATGGTGGTGGTTATTTAAAAAAATAAATATAGTTACGAACTATAAGATATGAATTTTAGAATGCAATATAATATAAGACTGCATGCATACAGCAACTATAGGTTACGTACCTAACACTAGATGTGGATAAGATTAACGAAATATAAGGAATTCAACTTAAACGTTGAAATAGTTTTGACGTACGCGTTTTAAGTAACAAAGCCGACGGTTTTAGAAAACCTGTAAAAAAAACTGTAGAAAAAAGGGTGAACTGTCGGGTTACTTATAATTCAGAAATACCGGATGTAGTTAGTCATGGAGACTGACCTATAGTTTTAATACCGTTTAGATTATACTTCTGACAAGGACGCTTGACAAGCTAGCGGACTACAACGGAGCATAGGACCTTGCTGTTCATACTCCACCGTAATACGAACGGGTGACGGTAGGTAAAGGGGTTTGATCCGAGTGTCCTAAGTTGCTCCTTGGGCTCGGATTGGTTGATATAACTTGTATGTTGTATGAGTCTTGATGGTCTCTGAGGGCTTCCTCAGTTCAGACTTCTGTGTGATCTGTGATAAGATTGTTTGTCTGAATGTGTAATTAATATGCATGAATTGTATATTATAGTGATTATTATTATTGTTTGGTTAACAGATTGGTTCGTATAGATGAACCTATATATTAAAACGAACTAGCGGCCTATGGTGCTATCTATATGAAAATATCAGGTACGTAAGTAAAACGTTGTAGCACTATGATAATAACATATACATACTATCTGAGACTTTTATACGGAGCATTGGCCTTTCTATACGCCGCTCTCGTATCTAACATGGATCCCGAGTTTACAGACTCCAGATTGGACTAATGACCTTAGTCTGCTGTGTTAGAAAATTTGGTAATGCGATGGATGGTATAATTAATTAATGGAATGGAAGTAAAGCCAGAGGATGTGGCTCTTGGTGCGCGCTGTGATCACAAAAACGATGCCAGGATGTCCGCGTACGGGTCCGTAAGTATCAAGAAAAATTCCGTGAGCTAGAAGGCTCGTTGGTCGGAGACTCTACCGTTGAAGTGGCTACTGCCGTGGGTGACCCGCCATAATATATGGGTAACTAGAGACATGTGTTTTAAGAGACTTGTCACTAGGTATAACTGAACAACTAAAACATTGAGACTTATACAGTGGCGAACAATACCATGGACGAGAATAAATACTTGTTTATTATTCTCGTTGTTTCGCTTTGTTGTTCATTGGTTAACTTGTGGTTATTTTATTGTGTGTTGATGGTTGGATGGCCTACAAGGCCAAGGTAAATTAATATGAACACTGTACGCTACGGCGAATGTAACTTGTACATTATATTGTTATTGTTCGATACGTTCGATATATAGTTGTGGATTGGTTATTTTTAATGATTGTGGATTGGATGGATGGTTGAACATCCATGAATATTTGGATGGATGAATATGTATATTATACATGTTTATTTCAGTATTTGTATAACTGTAAAAATGGTTAAAGCATGAAACCGACCTAATAATAAGATGGTTAAAATGACAAGTGACCATTAGGGTCCAGGCCTGGCATACTCAGCGTCTATCGCTGATACTACACCATTTCAGGTTGTTGATCATTGTCGGAGCTGAAGAGCAGGAACAGAGTAATTGGAGATGTTGTATAGTAATGAAGATGGTGTATGGTCTTATGGTAAGGTTATGTATTTTTCAGGATTGGGTAGACGCTCACTGGTCGAAGTTTATGGATTATGGATTTAGTATGATGTATAGGAATTTCTCGTTATCACTGCGGTTAGCAGTTTATTTGTATTGGAAGTTGGATGTAGTTTGGCTGCGTTGCTCGCATGGGCGAGTAACGGCCGGTGACACCGAGTTGAGTTTGTAATTGTTATTGTTTTTCCGCTGCGAGACGTTTAATTTATTGCTACGTGAGGGATTATTACGTGTTTACCGAGAGGGGTGTTACATTGGTAGGATGCAAAAACTAACAAGAAGAAGTTAGAAATGCAAAAGAGTGCAAAATGCAAAATGTGAGAAATTGAATTTGTTGAATTTGAGCAAGAATTGGGTGGTGGATTAACCAATGATTTGGAGTGGTTTAAGGGTGTTTTGAGGTGTTTAATTATGTAGGAAACTTGTGGAAAGATTATGGAAAGTTTGAGAGTGGTTCAAGGGTTGGTTAGGGGTTGAAAAATGTCCTTAATAGCAGCTTTTAGCAGGGTCCGGGACTTAGGATATGTACCAAGTCCCGGACCGCATTTAAAAACAATTTGAGACTTAAACCAGGTTGTGGTCCGGACCTTAGTCCAGGACCAAGTCCCGGACCAGGTATGAAAATTGCCGAGAGTTTGTTCTTTGATTGGTCCGGGACCTTGGGTGAGGACCAAGTCCCGGACCACCCCCAGAAGTGCCTAAGAAGTGTTTTTAAGGGTTCTAA
Source organism: Limonium bicolor (assembly GCA_023374045.1). NCBI lineage: Eukaryota > Viridiplantae > Streptophyta > Magnoliopsida > Caryophyllales > Plumbaginaceae > Limonium > Limonium bicolor. The sequence continues at coordinate 117,908,599 of CM041779.1, read as the reverse complement.
ACAGGGGGATTGAATGGTATTAGTTTTAGATGATGTTAGGAGTTTTTGGGACTTATAAAGGTCATAATGTATAAACAAGTGTTGGAAATGATGAGGAAGTTGTGAGTTTAAGTACACAAAGTTAAACCGAAATAACGGGATAACGGGGTAAGTACGGGAGAGTAGCAATTATGTACCTACCGTAACGCTTAATATTAATTGAACCATTTGACATGTAAATAGTGGTTCAAGAGTAAGACATGAGGAACAAGTGTGAACGAGGAACGTGAGAACACCGTAAAGTAATTCCCACGGTGACAGGTATGGTTTTTGCAACCTGTGTCCTACCGGATTACACCGGCTTGTATGACAATGTTTTTCTGTGTGTTTGCCACCTTTCAAGATAAAGCATGAAATGAGTTTACAGTAATTCATTATTGTGGCGTAATTAATTCCGATACCGCTTAACCTTAGTTATGTGTTAAATAATAGTTAACCGACCTTAGGTTCACATAAGAGATCGGTATTCGGAATAAACGTCCCAACCCGTGGGAACGTTCTAACTACGGCTATCCCGTGCGTTAGTGTATGTTGCGATCATGTGTGATGTATGGACTTGTTTGGTATGTTGTTGTCGTTATCGGATACAGTTATCCTGTTTGTTAAAAAGGGATATTACTCCCCTATGTGTCTAACCGAGTTAGTAACGCTATGTGATGGATGTATGTGATAAGTTCCATAAGGGAACCTTTAACTAATCAGTATATGTTATGTATGGAGAGGAATCTGGTTGTTCCGGTCGCGCGTGTTGTTTGGGAATTAATATATATATATGTGAATTAACTCCCATCCTGTTATGTTAGGGTTGTTTTCCTTCATTGGATTTCGACCTCCCACTAGCTTAGCCAAAGCTTGCCTACCCGACCTCCACATCGGGCTAGGAGGGAAATTATGTATAATGTTGGTAGGGTGTCGATGCCTAAGTTCGCTTCAACTCCCTCTTTGCTATGTTACGGTTGTTATTCCTCCTTGAATTACAAAACCACCCACAAGCTTAACCAAGGCTTACCTACCTCATCACTATTGGAGCTAGGGGGAAATTTTGTATGGTGTACGGTCCTATATGAGGCCGCCACTCAAGTAAAGAAAATGTATGTATGTTGTGCTCGGGCTTATACCACCCCGGCACTCCCTAAGTGAAGTTCATGTACTCTAAGAAGAGTGAGATTAAGTTGTGTATGTTATAAGTGAAGTGTGTTGTTATGTTGAGTGTGCTAACCTTGTGTCTGTATTCTATTAAGGATGTTTGCTTATAAGCATGATAGTGTGTGAGTTTATGCATGTTTGAAATAAATCAAGCATGCTAAGACGAAAATTTGTGCGTGGCCCGGTAGCATGTGGGCTGCGGGATTACCATACCAGCAAGGTGCTGACCCCCTTTGGGGGCCCCATACTTTTCAGGTACAAGGAACTGGAAGCCGTTCGAGAGTAGGAGGGGTAGTGTTTGTATGTGGTAGTCATGAGAATTGTGGATGTATTATAGGAGTAGTAAGACCGAAAATGTATCGGCGTTAGTTGGTAAATTACTCGGTACAGCTGTAATGTAAGTTATGATGATTTTGGACATAGAACGGGATTTTATGTGTAGTTGCTGGGAGTTTAGTCCATCAGACCGGTACAATGTAGTATGTTAGCCTTGTAGCCACGTAGGTGCTGACGGCGTGTAACACCAAGGAGTTTAAGTTCTGTTGTGAGTTGTGATTTCCGCTGCAAGGTGTGTTAAGTGTATTGTTAGTAGTGGGGTGTTACAGCAACAAACCTGGGATCTCGTCATTCGCAAAGTTGAAAGCAAGCATGCAACTTGGAAGGCCACGAGCTTATCGAAAGCGGGGCGTGGAGTGCTTATTCAGTCGGTGCTTGAGGCAATACCATTATACTATGCGAGCTTGTTCGTCATTCCGGCAAAGGTGAGGAAAAGGTTAATCGCTATACAGCGGTAGTTCTTTTGGGGAAAAAATAGGAAGAAATTCCTATCTACCGTATCGTGGGCTAGGCTGTCTCAGTCGAAAAGGGATGGTGGACTTGGTTTTACAGATTTGCGCCACAAGAACCTAGCCTTGTTGACCAAATGAAGGTACAACTTTTCCAGAAATCATCTTCCCCTATGGAAGGTTGTGGTTCGATCAATCTATCAGACTCGACACGGTTTGTATACAGGGGACATACACGAGATAACGAAATCTCAGAGAGGACTATGGTATTCGATTCTGAAATCCACTGCTACCAATTCCACGTTGAACAATCTTATTGATACGCAAATCCAAATCTCAGTTGGCAATGGACAAGTTATTCTCTTCTGGTTTGACAAGTGGTCACCTGCATGAACTTTAAAAGACAGGTTCCCCCACTTGTTTCAAGTTAGTCTGCAGCATGTCTCTTCTATTGCAGACGTTGGGGAATGGAGGGAAGGCTCCTGGTGTTGGAAATTGCAATGGCGGCGCAGATTATTTGCTTATGAGGAGGGAATGGTCTCATCCCTCAGTGAAGTTCTGTTAGTAAAACCAACCTCCTGTAGCGATCTAGACGAGAGTTACTGGATCGGGGAAAACTATGTGGACGGTAACCAAAGATGTAACAAATGTACTTGTTTCTACAGCAGGCGCTTACATTCCATCTGCGGGGCTAGACTTGAGTCCGATTTGGAAGGGGCTATGTGAACCTAGAGTAGCAGTGACATTGTGGTTCTCTATTGGTAGAAGGCTCACGACAAGAGGGCTGCTGGTCGAAAGGAGTTTGGTGCCGCTAGCCCAGTGCGTTTGCCCATGGTGCAGAAGGCTATGGAGGAGGTTGAGCACGTGTTATTTTTGTGTCCGGTGATCGTGGTGATTTGGGTAAATATCTTACGCTGGTGGAATATTACATTCACGTTCAAAGAATCAGTGAAAGAAATCTATGAGGATTTGTTCTCAGTTACCATGAGTAAGAATGCGAAGAGAGTGTGGAAATCATCTTTGTGTTATGGGTTTATTATGTTTGGATGCATAGAAATAATCTAATATTTAGAGCCGAGGCTCTGGATGTTGGGAAGCTGGTAATCCAAATCAAACTTAGCGTGTGGCGCTGGACGAAGACATGGTGGCGAGATATTCCTATCTCTTGCAGTTTATTTATAGAATCTACTTCGCTTAAGGACTGTTTGTAGCTTGTTTGTATTAGAAGGGTGAGGAGAATATGTTGTTGTTCCTCCCTTCTATTCCCATTTCATTTCTAGTTTGGACTTGTAGGTTGTAAATGGGCGGGATGGGTACTCTTTTTCCTCCTTAAGTTTTTTCCCACTGGGTTTTACTTAAGGAGGTTTTAATGAGGCCCAAACAATATCTTGTTCACCTGGTTATCTAGGTTTCTTTTAATAAAATGGCTTTAAGCCCAAATTATCAAAAAAAATATATAAATAAGAATATTTGTTATTCTTATATTTCTCTTTACTATTATATATTGAGGGACAGAGATTAGTTTCCTCACGAAACGTGATAGTAACTCTATCAGATACTTTCCCACATAATACACAGAGAGAGAGAGAGAGAGTTGTGTTAGGGTTCTTAGGTCGTGGACAGTGAGGGGAGTGCTGATGTGGCCTCCTCCACCTGGTAGACACGAAGGATTCAATAGTTACTGCTAAAGGAAGACGATCCGGTTGACAACGCACAAACGATCGATCTTGTTTACTCCGCTGCGATTAAGAGGTAGGTACCATAATCCCCATATAAAATTAACAGTCTTTGATTTCTGTTTATCTCCACATCCTACGTACTACGTACATAATTTCTTTTTTGTGTTGTTGAACAAGACACATATGACACTATATAACTCCTCATTGCACACACGGCTCTGCTAGGAACTGCGGGTCAAATAGATACACATAAGTAGATTACAAGTTCACAGGGTATGAAGTACCTGTCTGACCAAGACTGAACACATCTTTCTCCACTACATAAATGAAGCATGAGGAACTGAAGTAATACTCACTTAACTAGTCCAAAATGTTAACAAGTTAAAGATTGTCTAAGACAAACATATGACAGTCAGCACAACAGAAACCAGTCAGCTAATGATGGGCTTAATTATACTCCCTCTGTTCTGAATTGACCATCTTGTTTACTATTTGGGCATGTCGTTTGATTTCAATATTTAACATATAAGATAAAATAATTTTGAAAATTTGAGTTTTGTACATGATTCCTTACATATTAAACTATATATTACAAATTTTAGTTTTGTAAAATTATTTTATCTTATACGTTTAATATTGAAGTGAAAAAACGTGTCATAAAACAAACAAGACGGTCAATTCAGGACACAGGTGTGGAGGGTGATTTTTCGGTATGAGGGGGGGTCTATCTAAATATGGTTCTTGATTCAAAGGCCTAGATCCTAAACTGCCATTCTGTGGCGGGTGAAAACCGTTATTCTGGCATCCTCAAATACCTACTAAATTGTCCGTTTCCCAGAAAGCATAAAGGGGAATGCTAGTGAGCACACACGCTCTTAATGGGCCCCACGCGAACTTATGCCTCTATAAGGCGGAATTGACTAGAGTCGCCACCTAGTTTGACCTATGATAACTAGGAAGGAAGATCGGATTCTAAGAACCGTTAAGTGACTCTGAGATTAGTACCTATGGATAGGACTTATCTGGTCATGTCAGAGATTCTGTGTGGGTTCGCACTGGGTTACACCCTTAGAAGTGGCAACGACCACGACTTTGGATTGGTGCCCGAGGAAACCTCGGTCTCCAATTGTCGGGATTACCTTCTTTCAAAAACCTTTTTGGAGAGTTCATTTAAAAGCCAAGGATAGGATTAGGACAGGAGGAGAGAAAATGGGTGGATGGGGCGAGCTTTTCTGCCAAGCTAGCGCCAAGAAGAAGAATGAGTGAATTCGGATGAGTATAGAATGAAGATTTGGAAAGAGTCAGAGGTTGAGTGAATGACAAGACTTGAAGTCTGATGTTTAAAGTTTGTGGGAGCCGAAGAAGGTTTGAGTGCTTGGAGATATGAAGCCACCTTAGAGGGGGAAAAGAGTTTTTGTTTGGAATGGGGTCGCACCCTAGATGGGCTGCCTACGTACTCAACTCCCTGTTGAGATCAGACCTTACGTAGTTCACGGACCTTTGAGGCTGGCTTTTGGGTGATCGAGGGTTAGAAGTGATTGTTGGGAGGGGAGATAGTTGAGTGCAAAAGGGTATTTTGAGTGATGTGGGGTCGCACCCTATGTGGGTTGCCTACGTACTCAACTCCCTGTTGAGATCACCTTACGTAGTTCAGAGTTTTGGGATTTTAGAGTTTTTGGGAGTTTTTTGAAGGAACTGGGATTTGACCTTTTGGGTCTTTGAGGGGTTAATGAGGTTTTGTGGTCATTTCGTGAGGTTTGACAGATTGTCGGGTTCGTTTGAAGTTTGAGGTGCAAAGAGCCTGTGAGACGCTCAGGTCTGTGAGACATTTGAATTCTTGGAATAAAGGAGTGGTCTGTGAGACGCTCGGGTCTGTGAGATATTCGAGGCTTGAAAGGGTTATCAAATTTCCAGGGGTTCGACCTTTTGAGGAGCTGAGGGTTTTCGATGTGTTTGAATTTGATGAGTCTATTGAGATGTTCGAATCTGTTGAACTGCGGAGACATTCGAGTCTGTTGAGCTGTTGAGACGGTAGAGTCTGTTGAGCTGCTGAGACGGTCGAGTCTGTTGAGCTGCTGAGACGGTCGAGTCTGTTGAGCTGCTGAGACGTTCGAGCTGCTGAGCTATTGAGACGGTCGAGTCTGTTGAGCTGCTGAGACGGTCAAGTCTGTTGAGCTGCTGAGACGGTCGAGTCTGTGAGCTGCTGAGACGGTCGAGTCTGTTGAGCTGCTGAGACGTTCGAGTCTGCTGAGCTATTGAGACGGTCGAGTCTGTTGAGCTGCTGAGACGGTCGAGTCTGTTGAGCTGCTGAGATGGTCGAGTTGTTGAGCTGCTTGAGACGTTCGAGTCTGCTGATCTATTGAGACGGTCGAGTCGTTGAGCTGCTGAGACGGTCGAGTCTGTTGAGCTATTGAGACGGTCGAGTCTGTTGAGCTGCTGAGACGGTCGAGTCTGTTGAGCTGCTGAGACGGTCGAGTCTGTTGAGCTGCTGAGACGGTCGAGTCTGTTGAGCTGCTGAGACGTTCGAGTCTGCTGAGCTATTGAGACGGTCGAGTCTGTTGAGCTGCTGAGACGGTCGAGTCTGTTGAGCTGCTGAGACGTCGAGTCTGTTGAGCTGCTGAGACGTTCGAGTCTGCTGATCTATTGAGACGGTCAAGTCTGTTGAGCTGCTGAGACGGTCGAGTCTGTTGAGCTGCTGAGACGGTTGGAGATTCGAGATGCTTGACTTCAAGGAGATTGAAGTTTTCCGGAATTTGAGATTTATGATGTCTCGAAATATTCGGGATTGAAATGAAGTTGAATTGAATTGGGAATGAAAAGAATTTTGAATTGAATTGGATTGGAATCGAATTTGAATTGGAATTGAAGTTGAATTGGATTTGAAAACTAAACCGGATCGAATGGAGGTAATGAGCCGGATTTGGGCCTTGAAATGTGGGCCGGATTGGACCTTTTGAAATTGGGCCGGGTTGGACCCTATGAATGAGCTGGATTTGGGGCTTAGAATTGGGCTTGGTTTGGCCTTTGAAATTGAGATTGGAAGATGATTTGAATCTATGAGACAATGGAGTTTGGAGGAGGAGTTTGAGTTTGATCTTAGAACTTTTGGAAGCATTTCAAATGCTTTGTGAGGTTGAAGTGTGTCTAATGAGTGTATGAAGAGTGTTTAATGTTGAGTGCAAAGAGATTTGATTCCGAAGAATTCATGAAGGATATCTGGTTTTGGAGTATGAGAGGATTGATTTTGGAGAGCGTATGGTGAGTGAGTATGAAAGGGATTGATTTTGAAGTGTGTTTGATGAGTGAGTATGAGAGGGATTGATTTTAGAGTGTGTACGATGGGAGAGTATGAGGGAGATTGGTTTTACAGTGTGTATGATGAGAGGGTGTGAAAGAGATCGACTTTGAAGTGGTTTGATGAGTGAGTATGAGAGAGATTGATTTTGAAGAGTGTAATTTGAAGGAGTATGAGAGATTGACTTGAAGTGTGTTTGGTGTGAGACATGAGAGAGTTTGATTTTGAAGTGGACTTGACTCATTGGATTTTTAAATTGATTTGGAAATGGATGGTTGATTGATTGTGCATTTTATTCTGACTTTAGAGGATGATTTGGAAAGTTTTAAGGGAAACGGGTATTCCTCACATGGACCGTGTCTAGGACCCGTATGCATTGAGGATACCCCAAACCTAGAGCTTTTCTAAAATGGGCAACCTAATTGGCTTGCTAGGGGCACCTGTTCCAGCCCGTTTGGCTAGTTATGGGCCGAACCTGATCAAAATTAGATTTGGGCCAAGAGTTACATGGGCCCAAACAGGATCAATCCATACACTTCAAAATCATAGGCAAGGAATGATGAAATGATATGTAAAGAGGAATTTCCAAGACTATATAAACAAATATACACGCTGACATAGATTTCAAATCTATCGAATAAAGCAAATATATGTAGAAAAAGAATTCAAAATCTGTCTAAATAATATATACATGTGGACATGGATTTTGAAAGTTTAAGTTATTACGTATGAAATGAATTTCGGAAAGTACGAAAATATATGTACAAAAACCAATCATCAAAGCTATCTAGGTAGCGAATCAGAATTATCAATCTAAAACTCCCAAAAACTAACAAGATGAGTCCTACTGTATAGGTTGCTAACCAATTGTTAGTCTTATCCTATTACTATCTTTCAATAGTCAATCAAAGGGTTGAAAAAGAGAAATAATACAAGGGTCATGGGATGAAATCACAATAATGAATAACATAAGATTGCACCCGAAAGTAAAAACAGCAAAGAATTACAAATTGATACCAAATACAAATAAAAAAAAACTTAGATAAAAAGCGCTATGGGGGTCGCATCGACGCCGCCTCACTTGAGCTGAAAGGATCAGCAAGAAGTGCACCAACCGTTACACGCGTTTGAAGTGGAGACCCCGGTAGTCCAAGCCCAAACTCCAGTTCCTTAGTCTAACCAGGTTTCCAAGGTTCCATTCCTCGAGCATTATGTACATGTCATAGAACAAAGACAAAGATACACGAAAATGGTTAGTAATGAAATGTAAGAGGATTGGGGTGTGTGCAATGGGATCATACGGCCCCTCTCAATGGGAGGAAAGGGGGCAATCTAATCATCTCCCACACCCCAACCGAGAACATAGAAAAGAGTTTCAAGCTGCCAACAAATGCTAAGATTGTAATAAATCAAGCATTAGGGTTGCTACCGATTAATTCAAATCCTAGATTAGACTCAAACCAAAGTGTAGTATCAAAGATAGGGGTTTGTGAGTCATGTAGGATCATACCTAGAAGGGTTTATATCATTTCCCCTCAAGATGAAGAATTAATAGGGACCATCCAGCCAATGAATGATTTATCTAAACTGTTATAACATTTGGGCAACTAACACCCATTCTATGTTCTTATCTAAGCGCAAAGGGACAAATGCTAGTCTCAAACAAATTTCCAAACCAAATCGATGCGCAAGGGACAAGTTTCAATCTGAAACAATTTTAATTTCCAAACCGGATTCAAGGCGTACAGAAAGGAATTAGCAAAGTTTCTTGCAATAAGAAGGCAAACCGATGGGGTTTTCAGACCCATGAGGCAATACCAAATCCGAAGTATATCCCCATGATCAAATTGCTGGCCCAAAGTCATTTCCAAGCAAAGCAAGTCCAGCCCAAGTTCCATCAATTTTGTATGTACCGATCATCATGGCATAAAGTAAAGTAGTGGAGCGGGTTAAGCGGGATAGCCAACAGTAATAAACAAATGCTTTGAATCAGATTCAACTCCAAACCACATCGATAAGCATAGGAGCAAATGCATATCCAGAAGTAAAGTAATTCCCAAACTGACATCAGTGCACAAAAGGGGCAAGTTTGTATGCTAGTTTTATACTAATTTCCAAACCCACAAGGACCCGTCATGAACAACATAATTAGCTTTCACAGTTCAAGATCAATTTCAAACAGTCCACGGTTGCAGACCTCAAATCATGTCCGATTCACTGTGCGTGTACCTCAGTAAAGCATAAAGACAAACGGGAGCAGATGGACATTAAGTAGTACACCAGAGCCAAATCGAACATTAAACCAAGATGGAACGTTCAAGACAGTGAGTGGTCTGGCTGGATTTGGATCGAGCAGCCAAAAGTCAACCAGGTGCTAAAGGAAGAGGAGCGACCAAATTAAACTTCCGATAATCCAACACAAATTCGAAATGTAATCAGCGATGAAACTGGGCAGGAATTCTAGTTCATCAATCAATAACCAAACCCAAAAGAAAATGCACGAGAGCATAAGAACTGAGTAGGAGGCGACGAATCTGAACGGAATAAGTAACCCAGGGCGCAGTATTGAAAGTAGAACCCAGATAAACCATGGTGGTAAAGCCAAAGACAAATCTAAGCAACTAGTCTCTGGAAATTGAATCTCAAAACCAGAATGCCTCAAAAGAAAAGCGATTGCACAGCAAGTTGGCGACAACATTATACCATCGAAACCGTATATGCACATAGGCCAAGCCAATCATAACCGAAGGTAAAATACTACAGTTGGAGTCAGATTTAAGGTCAAGCAAAACCAAGGGATCAAACTTACCGACAAAACAAAGTGAGGGCAGATATGTCGATATAGAATAAATTACCACAACAGCAAGGTAAACTCGACGAAATAGCGAGAGAGCTTCTTAATCAGAGAACGAAAAAATAATAATAAACAAAAGCAGGAAGAAAACAACCTGGCACTAACCCACCGATGATTGAATCCGAAAAGGACATGAACACGGACAAACTCCCAACTGCGGGAAAGGCCAGAAGAAAAACCGCCTTAGGTATTACGATGAGATCCCACCGTAATAATCCAAGCATACTGAATGTAGAAATCTGCGAGCTCCAAATTAGAGCAATCCCGAAGGATTTCAACTGAGTTTCAAATTGAAAATACCACCACCGAGGGTGAGATTCACCAAGGATCGATAAGTGATTTGCCCCGCACCAGAGCATTTTTCCACCCAAAGTCCCTCTCGCAAGAGATGGCGGAGGAAAAACTACTCAGAGGGAGGGGTGATATGGTAAATGGGCACTAGCCACTGTGACTAGGGTTGAGGTCGAGAGGAGGAGGGCGACGACTAGAACGTGATCGGTTTAGGATTTTCGAAGACAACGAAAGGAATCAGAGAGGGGGAACTTATCCGAGAGGAGTGTGACCATGAAGGAGATCGATTTTTGGAGATGGGAGGTGAAGCACTTTGAATCGATGGATCGAGCAGGAAATGTAGGAGGTCGGCTGCAGTATTCTAGATTGAAAAAAACGATCGAGAGCAGGGAGCGGCTACCGTCAGGAAAAACCGGAATCCCCTTACAGGGTTTCTTGTATTATAATGAGAAAGGGTGGTTTCTAGGGTTTAGGAGATGGGTGGGCTTTAAGGTGAGCTTTGGTAGGTCCAATACTAGGAGTTGGAATGGGTTTAAGGGCCTGGGCTAGGCCAGAGTTCAACTAAGTGTGGATTGGGTTTGAAAGATGAAAATGAGTGTGTATAAATAGAAATAAAAATAAAAGTACTAATGCTAATAGTAGAATAAAATAAAATATAAGAAAAAGTGGATAGATGAACAAAAATAAAATAAAATATAATTAATAGAATATAAACAAAACAAAATGATAGTAAAATAAGTGAATAAACAAAAGGGGACGACCTTGAAACTGGACTGTCGATGGAAATTCTTCGAAAATGAATTGTGTTTTTTTTTTGAAATCTTTTGATAAAGATTATAAAATGATGGTTTCATCTTAGCAGCCACGTCAATAATATTTTTGAAAAAGAAAGGCGACGACCCCTCTTATTATTTCAGAATTTGCTTTATGGGGTGAGAATTTTTGGTGTCTATAGATGGCTCCCCTTGATTCAATTCTGCAAAACCTTTGCATAATTGGATCAAGGTTGACGGGGCGCCAAAAATTCTCACTACGGTTTTGTGATTTGATGGGATGCGATTGTGAGTGTATGAATGTGATTGAAAGTACGAGGACTTATGACGAGCCTCAGTTAGACCTCTTGACATCTAACCATAGGACTCGTGACGAGCCTTTAATGCAATTGAAAGTACGAGGGCTTATGACGAGCCTCAGCTAGACCTCTTGATATCTAGCCATAGGACTTATGACGAGCCTATGGTACTAACAATTAGATTGGTTTACGGTGCACGAGGGCTTAGGAGTGCCTCAACTGGACCTCTTGATATCCAGCCCTAGGGCTTATGACGAGCCTAGAATGCAAGTTCGGTACCATACTAGTAGCGCAATAGCTGTCTAGCAGGTGTAAAACGAAAGACGACCGTACTAGTAGCGCAATAGCTGTCTAGCAGGTGTAAAATGAAAAGTCGACCGCACTAGTAGCGCAATAGCTGTCTAGCAGGTGTAAAACGAAAGGCGACCGTACTAGTAGCGCAATAGCTGTCTAGCAGGTGTAAAACGAAAGGAGACCGTACTAGTAGCGCAATAGCTGTCTAGCAGGTGTAAAACGAAAGGCGACCGTACTAGTAGCGCAATAGCTGTCTAGCAGGTGTAAAACGAAAGGCGACCGTACTAGTAGCGCAATAGCTGTCTAGCAGGTGTAAAACGAAAGGCGACCGTACTAGTAGCGCAATAGCTGTCTAGCAGTGTAAAACGAAAGGCGACCGTACTAGTAGCGCAATAGCTGTCTAGCAGGTGTAAAACGAAAGGCGACCGTACTAGCAGCGCAATAGCTGTCTAGCAGGTGTAAAATGAAAAGGCGACCGCACTAGTAGCGCAATAGCTGTCTAGCAGGTGTAAAACGAAAGGCGACCGTACTAGTAGCGCAATAGCTGTCTAGCAGGTGTAAAACGAAAGGCGACCGTACTAGTAGCGCAATAGCTGTCTAGCAGGTGTAAAACGAAAGGCGACCGTACTAGTAGCGCAATAGCTGTCTAGCAGGTGTAAAATGAAAAGTCGACCGCACTAGTAGCGCAATAGCTGTCTAGCAGGTGTAAAACGAAAGGCGACCGTACTAGTAGCACAATAGCTATCTAGCAGGTGCAAAATGAAAGGCGGCCGTACTAGTAGCGCAATAGCTGTCTAGCAGGTGTAAAACGAAAGGCGACCGTACTAGTAGCGCAATAGCTGTCTAGCAGGTGTAAAATGAAAGGCGACCGTACTAGTAGCGCAATAGCTGTCTAGCAGGTGTAAAATGAAAGGCGACCGTACTAGTAGCGCAATAGCTGTCTAGCAGGTGTAAAATGAAAGGCGACCGTACTAGTAGCGCAATAGCTGTCTAGCAGGTGTAAAACGAAAGGCGACCGTACTAGTAGCGCAATAGCTGTCTAGCAGGTGTAAAACGAAAGGCGACCGTACTAGTAGCGCAATAGCTGTCTAGCAGGTGTAAAACGAAAGGCGACCGTACTAGTAGCGCAATAGCTGTCTAGCAGGTGTAAAACGAAAGACGACCGTCTAGTAGCACAATAGCTGTTCTAGCAGGTGTAAAACGAAAGGTGACCGTACTAGTAGCGCAATAGCTGTCTAGCAGGTGTAAAATGAAAAGGCGGCCGTACTAGTAGCGCAATAGCTGTCTAGCAGGTGTAAAATGAAAAGTCGACCGTACTAGTAGCGCAATAGCTGTCTAGCAGGTGTAAAACGAAAGGCGACCGTACTAGTAGCGCAATAGATGTCTAGCAGGTGTAAAACGAAAGGCGACCGTACTAGTAGCGCAATAGCTGTCTAGCAGGTGTAAAACGAAAAGGCGACCGCACTAGTAGCGCAATAGCTGTCTAGCAGGTGTAAAATGAAAAGTCGACCGTACTAGTAGCGCAATAGCTATCTAGCAGGTGCAAAACGAAAGGCGACCGTACTAGTAGCGCAATAGCTGTCTAGCAGGTGCAAAACGAAAGGCGACCGTACTAGTAGCGCAATAGCTGTCTAGCAGGTGTAAAACGAAAGGCGACCGTACTAGTAGCACAATAGCTGTCTAGCAGGTGTAAAATGAAAGGCGACCGTACTAGTAGCGCAATAGCTGTCTAGCAGGGTAAAATGAAAGGCGACCGTACTAGTAGCGCAATAGCTGTCTAGCAGGTGTAAATGAAAGGCGACCGTACTAGTAGCGCAATAGCTGTCTAGCAGGTGTAAAACGAAAGGCGACCGTACTAGTAGCGCAATAGCTGTCTAGCAGGTGTAAAATGAAAGGCGACCGTACTAGTAGCGCAATAGCTGTCTAGCAGGTGTAAAACGAAAGGCGACCGTACTAGTAGCGCAATAGCTGTCTAGCAGGTGTAAAACAAAGGCGACCGTACTAGTAGCGCAATAGCTGTCTAGCAGGTGTAAAACGAAAGGCGACCGTACTAGTAGCGCAATAGCTGTCTAGCAGGTGTAAAATGAAAGGCGACCGTACTAGTAGCGCAATAGCTGTCTAGCAGGTGTAAAACGAAAGGCGACCGTACTAGTAGCGCAATAGCTGTTCTAGCAGGTGTAAAACGAAAGGCGACCGTACTAGTAGCGCAATAGCTGTCTAGCAGGTGTAAAACAAAAAATTCGACCGCACTAGTAGCGTAATAGCTGCCTAGCGGGTGTGAAGATGTGTAAGATAGTGAGCAAATTTTGTGGGTATATGCAGATGATATGTGATGTGAGGTGATTAACCAATGTATTAATTGAATTAAACTCCCTGTTTGTGGATGTAGGTTTTGCGTGAGTAGATGGCTCTATAGTAACATCTGAACCTCGGGATGGCTCCAGCATGGCTTCAAGGATCTGAGATGGCTCCAGCATGTGTTGATGGCTCCAGTATGCACTGATGGCTCTGGTAGGCACTGATGGCTCCGGTGTGACCAATGGCCTTGGGGTGGTTGGTGGGTTTGACATGGTTGGTGATTTTGTAGCAATTTGTGGGCTTTGATTTGCCTTGAGATTTTTTTTCAAGGTGATTTATGGCTCGATGATGGATTTATTATTGTTTGACGGGATTTGTTGTGGATTTTGTAGTGAGTGAATGGTTTTTCATGGGTGAACGGATGAAACACAGTTGCATGACTTGTTGGGAGTTCCCATCATGGTTCTAGGATTTCCGTGGATGGCTCCGGGATGACCTTGTGCTGATTGAGCATGACGATGCTTTGGTTGGTTCACTTTAATGACACCGAGGGGAAAAGGGAAGTTTTCGCCTTTGTTGTGGTCGCACCCTGGGCGGGCTGCCTACGTACTCAATTCCATATTGAGATCAGACCATACGTAGTTCGATACTCTGTAGGCAAGCCTTGGTGACAAAATGGCTCCAACATGGATTGAAACTGTTGGGATGGCCCCTGTGTAGCTCTAGGGATGGTCTCAGTGTTTTGAGGATGGCTCCCGCATGGCTCCGGCTTGGCTTTGGGAGTGGTGTCGAAAGGGATTGAGTTGGCATGGATAGCTCCGGGATGGTCTTCGCCTGGCTCCTGATGGCTTTTGAATGTTCGATGTAGCTCGATGATAGCCCGGGATGGCTCCGAAAAGGCTAGATATAGCTCGATGATGGCCCGGGATAGAGCCGTAATAGTTCGATGTAGCTCAATAGCCAGATGGCTCTGGACTTGACTTCCTTTGATAGGAAGTTACGCTTCAATAGCGGCAGCTGAGTCTACTTTCGGGCGAGCGGCGTTCTTACCAATTAGATGTTTGACGATGGGTGCTCTTATGCATGCAAATATTAAACTGCTAGATACGATGCAAAAGCATATGCAGTTTTTGTAGAGAAGTACGGTCTATCTCTATCAATACGAGGTTTACGAATATAAGACATCTTCGATTCGATCTTGAATGATTGTTGAAGGATGCGTGAATCATTTTCCTCTCATGGAGGGATACAGGTCATCTCTCGTAGTTTGCCGTGTGTGCTAACGGTGTGTATGATACTCTCGATGGTCGGAGCAGTTTCCTAGAATTCCTTTTGAGGTTCTGACCCTCCGATCCTCACAAAATTTCTCACCTGCACGGGGTAGGCTGTTATGTCTTGGTGTTTAGAATGAAGATTCACTCGCACTCATAAGACCTGTGGTGTAGGTCAACCCCATTTGCTCATGGTCCCCTTTGGTATGAAGGGACATGTTGATAACAAGTACGAAACTTATGATTCATTTTTCAGATCCATCTTTCAGTTAACGCTCATCGCTTATGAGTCAGAGGTCTTTATTTTGTAACGGGATGCGGGGTATGATGTATGTCACATGTGGATTTGGAGGATCAATTTGGGAGTAGTGGAGCTTTTGTGCATAGAGATATGTTTCGCCTTTGCCATGGGTGGTATGATTAGACGGTTTTGATAACCTTTATTGATTTTCTACGGGACATCATTGGTCCTTTGGATTTGATTTCTCCTTCTTGCCTCTTCCGGCGCACGTTTAACTTTCTTCTCATTTGTTTTCTGATAGTGCATTTGGCTCATCAACTTTCTCAAACGTTTTCTGCTTTGAATTTTGGCTTTCGGCTTTGGAGTTGCATTGACTCGTCGATCTTCTTGAACAGTTTTGATGTTCTTTGTCGGTGTTTGCCTTTGGAGTTGCATTGACGCATTGGTTTTCTTCGAACAGTTCATTTGTTGTTTTTTGTGAAAGATGGTGGGGAGGGGCCATGGCTCCGGCTCCTTCGAGATCCTCTATTGCAGGGGGAAGTGTGTATATGTGGGGTGGCATGTTGTGGAGTTTTCTTTTTTTTTGCAGAAAGAGTTTTTCATGAAAGGCTCACCGGGGCTCACTAAGGGATTATGTACAGGGCAGTCAATGTTATAACCCAAGATTTGGTTATAATTTTATTTCGTTACTATGGTTCATTAAGATGGTCTATTCTGAATTTAGGACACAGAAGTCTTTATTAGAGAAGCCGGGGACGAGGAGGTCTTTTCCCATCCGTTCTATTTTATGGTGAGTTAACCTCATATTAAATTCCTTAACCTATTTTATTCCATATTCTTAATTCACCTATTTTCTAAACACGTTCTCACGATCGTTTACGCTCCTCTTCTCTCAGTTGGAAACCCTCAACCCTTCTCTTTTCTCTCTCTCAAAACCTCGTTCTGTTCAATCCCTTATAGTTTGGCTGTTTGTGGTTCTTCTTCGATTCTCGCTGAAGATTGTGTGCTGTGGCGGAATCAGGTTCTGAGTAAGGTAATCCCCGTTGTTCAACCTTCGATTCTGAATTTGGGAAGTTCTTCTTGTCTGAATCCTTCTCTACAATCTGATTAGGAATCCGATTGTGTTCCGTTGCCCCGTCAATTTCTTCTACTGTTGACGTGCTCTGCAATCTGTAGACCGATTCAGGTGAGGGGTTCAATCCTGTTCTTCGTTTCAGTTTCAGCATTGGTGTTGTTATCAGTTTCTGATTGAGGGTTGTTCTTCTGCGTTGTTATGAGAATTCAGTGGCTGTTGGGTTTGCATTTCGGGTCTGCGTTACTGCTGTGTCGGGGTTGGATCGTCTGCTATTCGGATTCAGAAACTTCTCTGCTGTAATTGAGGTAGGTGGCTTATGGATTCGACTTGTGTGTTCGACCTTGGGGAGTTTCATTCCGGTTCTGAGTTTAAATGTGTTTTGTCTTGCAATTGTGGTTGCGATTTGTCTGTTTGATGGTGTTTTAATGCTTACAAACCCCCAAGGTTGTTTTCTGAAAACCTATATTGTTTTGACAGTGTTTTGATGCTTCTGTTCTGTGTGAAAATCGCCTCTGTTCTCTGTATTTTTCGGCATGTCCGAACTTCTGTCCGACCGTTGAAGTTCGGACATGCCCTTCTGCGCTTAAACTTTCTGAAGTTTTCGCTGTGTCCGAACTTCTGTCCGAGCTTTGAAGTTCGGACACAGCCTTCTGCATTCTCTGATTTTGGCTTCGACTTGTGTCCGAACATTGATGTCCGGACACAAGTTCGGACTCTCCACGTTCTGTTTTCCGAAGAATGTCCGAACATCCGTCCGAACTTGGATGTTCGGACACCTCTGACTCTCCATCTGTTTTAAGGTTCGACTTGTGTCCGAACTTTGAAGTCCGGACACAAGTTCGGACATCGTCTGGTTTTGCCTTCTGAGTCTCGACTTGTGTCCGAACATTGATGTCCGGACACAAGTTCGGACAGGCTACTGTTTTGACCATAACTTGCTCGTTTGAGCTCCGTTTTGACTTCTGTTTGCGGGGTTGGATTCCCCTTCTGATTTCCAAGCTATCTATGGGCTTTCTGGTGCCTTTGGTGCACATACGCTTATCTGTATTTAAGCTTCTGTTTTGGGACCTAGTTATCTCTGTGTCTGAGCCTTTGGATGGCTGGTTACGCTGTCTCGTAGCGCGCTATGTAGGATCCTTCTGTTCACGGGTGATGTTCCCCGTTCTGTTCACGGGTGTTTACACCTGTTCTGTTTACGAGTGAGGTTTCCTCGTTCTGTTCACGAGCTGGTTGCTCGTTCTGTCTGTATGCTGTGATCACTAGTGTCCCACTCTGTTTTCTGCTTCTGTCTACTTCTGCTCTGTTTAGTCCCTTAATGATTGGACTTCTGTTTCTGATTTCTGATATATTTGTGGATTCTCTTGACTCCTTCTGATTTGTCAATTTTCTGTAAATGTTTTGAGCATGCTGGTTGATGAAGTTGGTCATCTACTGGGCATAGTTGTGTGCTCATTCCCCTACTTCTAACGCTTTTGCAGATTGATTAGCGAGGATCGTCTCCCCTCAGCTTCTGGAGTTTTGTTGCTTTGTTTTGAGTTTCTCTTGAGACTTTGTATTTAGATTTGAGCCTTTGGGCCTCTTTGTTAGTTTCCGCTTCTGATATTGGGTGGGTTCTGTAATGACTTTTGGGGATGTTTTAACATCTCTTGTTTTATACTTTATTTAAGTATTCCGTTTGGGCCTTATTTGACTATCTGTTTAAGTTCGTTTATTAGAGCCTTGCGTTATTATGTAATAATACGCGGCGTGTAATACCCCTAACTCCTAGGCCAGTGTTTGGGGGTGTTACATTTAGTGGTATCAGAGCTCTGGGTTCTAATCTGCTGGGATTTTAAGTTAGCCAGTCAGTCAGAAATGTCAGTGTTAGTGTCGGAGTCTAACTGTCTGCTGTTGGACTTTCAGAATGCCGCCAAGGAGAGCGAATAACCCTCCAGGGAATGTTGCTGATGCTGTTCAGCAATTCATGACGCAGCTCATGCAGACCATGGCTGCAGGGGGCGGTCCAGCTGGAGGAGGACCAGCTGGCGGAGCAGGCCCGGCTGGGGCAGATGCTGGAGGGAGGAATGTGAAGGCGCTTCAGGAGTTCATGAAGCTGAAGCCGCCATCGTTCGATGGGGCAGGAGATCCCCAGGAGGCCAGCCACTGGTTGTCAGAGGTGGAGGATTTACTTCGGGTGATGGGCTCTGAGGAGGAGCAGAAGGTCGACTTCGCCACCTTTCTGTTCAAGGCCGAAGCCAAGGAGTGGTGGAGGTCAGTGATGGGGAAGTTCCCACAGCCTTGGACGTGGGAGCAGTTCACTGGGGAGTTCAACAAACAGTTCTACCCCGACGTCTACAAGGATCAGCGCATCCTGGAGTATAACCGGCTACGCCAGGGCCGGGACATGAGCGTTGAGGAGTACGTCCGCAAGTTTATCAGCCTGTCTAAGTTTGCACCTGAGCCTGACGAGCATAGGAAGGCCAGGAAGTTTGAGAGTGGCCTGAGGCCGGACATCCGATCTGCTGTGACGCCGCTGCGTCACAAGACCTTCAGGGACGTTGCTGATGTCGCCCTGCTGGTAGAGGCCGACTTGAGAGGTCGCCAGTCTGGAGGGAAGGACCAGAAGAGGAAGCAGAGGTCCGATGACAGTGATAGGAGGGATCAGTCTGCTTCTCAGAAGAAGCAGTCTACTGGAGACCGCTCTGGGGACCGTTCGCGAGACAGAGGTGGTTCGTCTTCATCAGCTCCCGCTCCGAAGTGCCGGGTCTGCGGCAAGTTTCATAGAGGCCAGGACTGCTACAGGAAGTCTGGAGCCTGCTTCAAGTGTGGGTCCTTGGAGCATAGGATTGCTGATTGCCCTCAGGCTGAGAGGAGCAGAGGTAGCTCTGGAGGTGGAGCTGGAGGATCTACATCTGGGTCTAGAGATCGAGACCGGGTTGAGCAGAAGAAGCCCCAGGGCCAGGCCAGAGTGTACGCGATGGCTGGAGAGAGAGACCGATCGACTGACAGAGTTGTCACAGGTATTCTCCAGCTGTCATCTCGTTCTGTTTTCTGTTTGTTTGACTCTGGAGCCACCCACTCTTTATTTCTGCTGAGTTAGTGGGTGAGCTCGGTTTGCCTGTTGTGCCTCTGGGTGTTGAGTTATGTGTGCATAGTCCATTAGTTAGGGACTCTTCTATGCTGTTGAATTCTGTTTGCAAAGATAGTCCTGTGTTAGTCAGAGATAGGACTCTGTGTGCTAACCTCATCCCGATGGAGATGACTTCTTTTGATGTGATTCTGGGCATGGATTGGCTTGCTGCGCACCATGCCCATATTGATTGTGCTGCTTCGAGAGTCACTTTTGAGGAGCCGGGTCAGCCCCGTCTAGTTGTAGCAGGGAATGGACTCCCGTGCTCGCCGCCAGTCATATCTGCGATGCAGGCGTTCCGTTTTCTGAGGAAGGGATGCCAGGGATATCTGTGCTACATCCCTGAGGTTCGCAAGGATGCGAAGTTGGAGGAGATTCCAGTGGTCAGAGACTTCCCCGATGTGTTCCAGGATGATGTACCTGGGCTTCCCCCTGTCAGAGAGGTGGAGTTCTCGATCGAGCTCGCACCTGAGACTCAGCCGATTTCGAAGGCCCCATACCGGATGGCGCCTGCTGAGCTCAAGGAGTTGAAGGTCCAGTTGCAGGAGCTGCTGGATAAGGGCTTCATTCGCCCGAGTGTGTCGCCTTGGGGAGCGCCAGTGCTATTTGTAAAGAAGAAGGACGGTAGTATGCGGTTGTGCATTGACTACAGGGAGCTCAACAAGGTTACCATTAAGAATAGGTATCCTCTCCCGCGCATAGACGACTTGTTCGACCAGTTAGCAGGAGCTAAGGTGTTTTCGAAGATCGATCTGAGGTCGGGATATCATCAGCTGAGGATTAAGGCAGATGACGTGCCTAAGTCCGCTTTCAGGACTCGTTATGGACACTACGAGTTCCTAGTGATGCCATTCGGGTTGACGAATGCGCCGTCAGTATTTATGGATATGATGAACAGAGTCTTCAAGCCGTTTTTGGACCAGTTCGTTGTAGTTTTCATCGATGACATCTTGGTGTATTCCAAGAGTGCGGAGGAGCACGAGGAGCATTTGAGGACCGTTCTCCAGACTCTGAGGGAGAACGAGTTGTATGCGAAGCTGAAGAAGTGCGAGTTCTGGCTAGATCAGGTGGTATTCTTGGGACATGTGGTCTCCAAGGATGGTATCTCCGTGGACCCGGAGAAGATTCGAGCTATTACTGAGTGGGCCAGGCCTACTAATGTCGGAGATATTCGTAGCTTCCTTGGACTAGCGGGCTACTATCGTAAGTTTGTGGAGGGCTTCTCCAAGTTGGTGATTCCGTTGACTCGTCTGCTGCAGAAGGAGGTGAAGTTCGAGTGGAGCGATGCCTGTGAGCAGTGTTTTCTGGAGCTGAAGAAGAGGTTGACTACTGCGCCGATCTTGACTCTTCCGGAGGGGACCGAGGGTCTTGAGGTTTTCTGTGATGCGTCCCATAGGGGACTTGGATGTGTTCTGATGCAGCAGGGGAAGGTAGTTGCATATGGCTCTCGTCAGCTTAAGCCATATGAGAAGAACTATCCGACCCACGATCTGGAGCTGGCTGCGGTGGTCTTTGCGTTGAAGATTTGGAGGCACTACTTGTATGGGGCAGCGTGCAAGGTGTATACGGACCATAAGAGCCTCAAGTATCTGTTCACTCAGAAGGAGTTGAACTTGAGGCAGAGGAGATGGCTGGAGTTGTTGCACGATTATGATTTAGAGATCCTCTACCATCCGGGTAGGGCGAATGTGGTTGCTGATGCGCTCAGTAGGAGGGGTCCGTCTGGGACTGTTTGTGCCTTGTCCGGTGTGGAGAGGTCTGCTCAGGAGTTGCAGCGCATGGGTATCTGGGTTGTCCGTCCAGAGAGGTCTGGGATGTTAGCAGCACTGCAGGTTCAGCCTACCTTGATCGACCGGATCAAGGCCAGTCAGGAGCTTGATGTCAGTCTGTGTAAGATCAGAGAGAGTTGGTCTGCTGGTCAGGAGTCCGAGTTCCGGGTTGCAGAGGATGGCTGCCTGAGGTTCAGAGGCCGTGTTTGTGTGCCGGCAGACGATGCGTTGAGGCGTGAGATCATGCAGGAGGCCCATGGAGCTCCTTACTCGGTACACCCAGGAGGGGTGAAGATGTACCGGGATCTGCGGGAGACTTTCTGGTGGAGCAATATGAAGAGGGACATCTCCGACTTTGTATCCAGATGTAGGACCTGTCAGCAGGTCAAGGCCGAGCATCAGAGACCAGCTGGTTTGCTTCAGCCTCTTCCCGTTCCGGAGTGGAAGTGGGAGAGCGTCGGTATGGACTTTGTTATGGGACTGCCTAAGACTCCGAGGGGTTTCGATGCAGTTTGGGTCATTGTGGACCGGCTCACGAAGAGCGCTCACTTCTTGCCTGTCAGGAAGACTTTCAGTTTGCACCGTTTAGCCCAGTTGTACATTGATGAGATAGTACGTCTGCATGGGGTTCCGGCTTCGATTGTGTCTGACAGAGATCCGAGGTTTGTGTCCAGGTTCTGGCAGAGTTTGCATCAGGCTTTGGGGACGAAGTTGTCTTTCAGTTCAGCTTACCATCCTCAGTCAGACGGGCAGACAGAGAGGACGAATCAGTCCTAGAGGACATGCTCAGGGCATGTGTGCTCGACTTTGGGGGCAGCTGGGATCATCACGTGGCACTGATAGAGTTCGCGTACAATAACAGCTTTCAGACCAGTATCGGGATGGCTCCCTTTGAGGCCTTGTATGGCAGGAGGTGCAGATCACCCATCTGTTGGGATGATCTGAAGGAGAGAGCTGTGATTGGTCCAGACTTGGTTCAGGATGCTGTGGGCAAGATTCAGTCTATCAGAGAGCGTCTGCTTGTGGCTCAGAGTCGTCAGAAGAGTTACGCCGATCAGAGGAGACGACCTCTAGAGTTTGAGGTGGGCGACCATGTGTATCTGAAGGTTTCTCCTGTGCGAGGAGTCGTTCGTTTTGGGAAGAGAGGCAAGCTTAGCCCTCGTTTTGTGGGTCCTTTTGAGATCCTAGAGAGGATCGGACCGGTTGCCTATCGCTTGGCTCTGCCTCCGTCTTTAGCAGCAGTGCACAGTGTTTTCCATGTTTCGATGCTGAGGAAGTACATTCCGGACCCATCTCATGTGATCGACTTCAGTCCGCTTCAGTTGAGGGAGGACTTCACGTTTGAGGCAGTTCCTTCGAGGATTCTAGCCCGAGATGTTCGTAAGCTCAGGAGTAAGACCATGCCCTTGGTGAAGGTGCAGTGGTCGGGTCAGTCAGAGGAAGAGGCGACCTGGGAGGTCGAAAGTGATGTGCGTTCTAAGTTTCCCGCCCTTTTCGAGCAGTAGGTATGTTTTAATTTCGAGGACGAAATTCTTTTAAGGGGGAGGTGATGTTATAACCCAAGATTTGGTTATAATTTTATTTCGTTACTATGGTTCATTAAGATGGTCTATTCTGAATTTAGGACACAGAAGTCTTTATTAGAGAAGCCGGGGACGAGGAGGTCTTTTCCCATCCGTTCTATTTTATGGTGAGTTAACCTCATATTAAATTCCTTAACCTATTTTATTCCATATTCTTAATTCACCTATTTTCTAAACACGTTCTCACGATCGTTTACGCTCCTCTTCTCTCAGTTGGAAACCCTCAACCCTTCTCTTTTCTCTCTCTCAAAACCTCGTTCTGTTCAATCCCTTATAGTTTGGCTGTTTGTGGTTCTTCTTCGATTCTCGCTGAAGATTGTGTGCTGTGGCGGAATCAGGTTCTGAGTAAGGTAATCCCCGTTGTTCAATCTTCGATTCTGAATTTGGGAAGTTCTTCTTGTCTGAATCCTTCTCTACAATCTGATTAGGAATCCGATTGTGTTCCGTTGCCCCGTCAATTTCTTCTACTGTTGACGTGCTCTGCAATCTGTAGACCGATTCAGGTGAGGGGTTCAATCCTGTTCTTCGTTTCAGTTTCAGCATTGGTGTTGTTATCAGTTTCTGATTGAGGGTTGTTCTTCTGCGTTGTTATGAGAATTCAGTGGCTGTTGGGTTTGCATTTCGGGTCTGCGTTACTGCTGTGTCGGGGTTGGATCGTCTGCTATTCGGATTCAGAAACTTCTCTGCTGTAATTGAGGTAGGTGGCTTATGGATTCGACTTGTGTGTTCGACCTTGGGGAGTTTCATTCCGGTTCTGAGTTTAAATGTGTTTTGTCTTGCAATTGTGGTTGCGATTTGTCTGTTTGATGGTGTTTTAATGCTTACAAACCCCCAAGGTTGTTTTCTGAAAACCTATATTGTTTTGACAGTGTTTTGATTCTGTTCTGTGTGAAAATCGCCTCTGTTCTCTGTATTTTTCGGCATGTCCGAACTTCTGTCCGACCGTTGAAGTTCGGACATGCCCTTCTGCGCTTAAACTTTCTGAAGTTTTCGCTGTGTCCGAACTTCTGTCCGAGCTTTGAAGTTCGGACACAGCCTTCTGCATTCTCTGATTTTGGCTTCGACTTGTGTCCGAACATTGATGTCCGGACACAAGTTCGGACTCTCCACGTTCTGTTTTCCGAAGAATGTCCGAACATCCGTCCGAACTTGGATGTTCGGACACCTCTGACTCTCCATCTGTTTTAAGGTTCGACTTGTGTCCGAACTTTGAAGTCCGGACACAAGTTCGGACATCCGTCTGGTTTTGCCTTCTGAGTCTCGACTTGTGTCCGAACATTGATGTCCGGACACAAGTTCGGACAGGCTACTGTTTTGACCATAACTTGCTCGTTTGAGCTCCGTTTTGACTTCTGTTTGCGGGGTTGGATTCCCCTTCTGATTTCCAAGCTATCTATGGGCTTTCTGGTGCCTTTGGTGCACATACGCTTATCTGTATTTAAGCTTCTGTTTTGGGACCTAGTTATCTCTGTGTCTGAGCCTTTGGATGGCTGGTTACGCTGTCTCGTAGCGCGCTATGTAGGATCCTTCTGTTCACGGGTGATGTTCCCCGTTCTGTTCACGGGTGTTTACACCTGTTCTGTTTACGAGTGAGGTTTCCTCGTTCTGTTCACGAGCTGGTTGCTCGTTCTGTCTGTATGCTGTGATCACTAGTGTCCCACTCTGTTTTCTGCTTCTGTTACTTCTGCTCTGTTTAGTCCCTTAATGATTGGACTTCTGTTTCTGATTTCTGATATATTTGTGGATTCTCTTGACTCCTTCTGATTTGTCAATTTTCTGTAAATGTTTTGAGCATGCTGGTTGATGAAGTTGGTCATCTACTGGGCATAGTTGTGTGCTCATTCCCCTACTTCTAACGCTTTTGCAGATTGATTAGCGAGGATCGTCTCCCCTCAGCTTCTGGAGTTTTGTTGCTTTGTTTTGAGTTTCTCTTGAGACTTTGTATTTAGATTTGAGCCTTTGGGCCTCTTTGTTAGTTTCCGCTTCTGATATTAGTTTGGTGGGTTCTGTAATGACTTTTGGGGATGTTTTAACATCTCTTGTTTTATACTTTATTTAAGTATTCCGTTTGGGCCTTATTTGACTATCTGTTTAAGTTCGTTTATTAGAGCCTTGCGTTATTATGTAATAATACGCGGCGTGTAATACCCCTAACTCCTAGGCCAGTGTTTGGGGGTGTTACAGTCAAAGCTTTTTTGGTTTTGTGGAGGTTTTTATTCCTAAGTGCCTCGTCATTCTCATTAGTCAATGATTGTTTTCTTACTACTTCTCGAATCTTTGCATGAATCACAGTTCGTGTCTTGTTATCAACATTGATCTCGCTATGAATTGTGCCTCTCCATGTGCTGAAGGAATGCACAAGTCGCTCATGGTTTTACCTCTATGGACTCGCTCTATCTTCCCTCATCGCTCGGTGGATGGTCCAATACCCTCTTTTGGATTTCAAGAGAAAATACTGCTCTTCGCACACTACTCACTTGGTTTGTGGTGCTGATTTTGATGAGACCCTTGTGTTCGTTGACGGGTCGAGAGTTTAGCAGTTCACGCGCTCTATTCAAACAATCAATCAAGGTTTTTGCCAAAGACGTCGTTTCGATACGGGAGTATGCAAGTGCAACGATCTACCATGCAATGTGTTGTGATAATATGGAATTACTATGTATATTATGCATGAAATGCTGAAAATGATGAATGGAGATGGTTGATTTCAAGTTTTGACTGAATGTTTTTTTTTTTTTTGTGTTGTTTTTTTTTCTTTTGGATGCAACGCATGCGTGGTAAGGACACCTAGTCTCGCTTGAGTCGGTTCTAGTTGATGGTCCATGAAGCTCATCCTTTCAATGTCGGCCTTGAAGAAGGTGTAGCTGTCGGGGTTGCTGTGGGTTGGTGAGTAGCTCCTGGATTTTAGGACTTTTTAGGGAGTGACAACTCCCGCATGGTGGTCCCATGGTATGACAGTGACTGCATTTTTGGGATTTTGAAGGCATGATTTTGGATTTTTGGGTGTATGATTTTTTTTTGGATTTTGGGGAGTGACAACTCCCGCATGGTAGCCCCACTATATGATACACTTTGAGATTGGGAAAGGTTTGAGCTCGGTTTTCTTTTCTATCCCTCTGAGATCAGGCTTTGACGGTCGAGATATGGGGATGAAAGATGGTGTATAGTGCAGTGACAATGAAACACATGATTATGCAATTTTTCTGAGGTGGACAGGACTTGTACGTGTTGACGAATTTGAACTGACTGAGAATACATGGGACTTTTTGTAATGAATGCAATGCATGCGATTTGCCTTGTGCTCGGTTGCATTTGCTGGTGTTGTTTATCTAGGAGATACCTCCTGTAGATATCGTGAATTCTCACCCCATAAAGCAAAGTTGATGAATGATAAATAACTGTGAGGGGTCGTTCCTTATTCGTTTTTTTTTTATTATACGTGCATGCCAACAGAAACCAGGTTTTGGAAAAACAATTTTGAAAACGCGTGTTTTCAAAGTGGTGGATTTTCTCAATATGAATTTTGATGCTTAATCATTCGCAAATAAAATAGGGAGTTGGGAACCCTATACACGTTTGATCTAAATAAATTCAAAGGGAATGTATAAACCTATACATGTAATCTATTCAGAAATGGACAAGAGAGAAAAGAATCATAGGGAAAACCTATACATCATCAATCCTAAAAGTCATTAAAATGGGGAATTTTGAGCTAAACTTCTTCTGAACTCTTCTGGTCCATCCTCATGCTTCTGGTTGATTGCTCGCTCGTCTTCGGGCTCTTGGTTGGCTGCTTGCTCGTCTTCGGGTTCGGTCAACAAGGTGACACTATGATCAAGAGAAATTGGTTGGTGCTCTTCTAACCCTCAGCAACTTCGAACTCGGATGGTTGTTTCTAGTCTTCACGTCACTGGACTCGAGTTGGTGCAGCTCTGATTTTGGTTCAGACTGTTGTTGATCTTCATGCGCTCCACTTGCTCCGACGAGGAAAATGAGGGGCGTTTTTTTTAGAAAGGAAAGATGAATGATCGAGCACAAAATCTTTGTGAAAATCCACCACTTTTGTGAAAACACGAAATGACTAGTACGCTCCACAGTAATGACCACTGCTCTTGAAGGTGGGTTGAACTTCAAAAATAGCGAGTCACAACATGGGGACTAAATCATTTATTTTGAAATACGTTTGTGAAAATCAACTTCGAAAACTGTTTTCAAAAACAAGTTTGAGATAATATTCATGAAAAAGTTGTTTGAAATTCGTTTGTAAAAAGCAGGTTTTTGAAATCCGTTTTTGGAAATAGTTTTTTGAAATAACATTTGTAAGAAATACTGATCGAAATCATTTGAAAGTAATAGATTTTTGAAATCTGGTCTTTACAAACCGTTGGACAAAGTTTATTTTCTGAAAGAATTGATTGAAAATGATTTTGAAAACTGCTTTGGAAATAACAATTTTGAAATCATTCGAGATGAACGGCTTTGAAGATATTTCATTAGAGCGTTCGACATGATTCGTTTTCCGATTTTTCAAGTGTTTAAATCGTGATCACACAGACATAAGAACGAAAATATAAATCGTGGCTAGTTTTACGTGGAGCTGAGTGCGAATGATTGGATAATCACCTTCCAGGTCAATCAGTGCTTCCATACCACCGGGGGAACCGTCGTTCCTTCACTGTTCATCTCTCGGGATTTATCTCTGTTATGCCTATGGGGCACGTCATCAAGAAAGTCCAGAGTGCTTAAGTTCGAAAGGTCAGGATACCCGAAGTGATACAGTCACACGAGCCACGGCCGGGGATTATCACAACATACTCACTTTTGGGAAACTTGGGGAAGCACTGCATGGGGTCCGGTCTCCCCTCGTCTACACGATAAGGTGTGTCTAAAGTCCAAATTATTCGCTGACTACGCTATGTCATGTATGGGTATCCGTAAATACGGGATCCTCTATGAATTTGTAGCGCGACATTGGGCTCTAAAGACACCCGTGGTGCAGAGGAATCATGGAGAACTGAGCCCATGCATCTTCAGGGTAAGGCAAAAGGGTGGTCAGACAGGCGGCATACAAGGGGCAACTACCCATAAAACCCATCCTAGACACTGGATAAGGCAGCTGGACACTGAAGGCTCGTAGTCACATATGTGGCTTAGACTCGGGTAATGGAGGATATTTTTGGATCATGAGCTTCAAGGCGTTGGTCTTGGACCGTATTACCTCGTGGGTTAACTCCTTCTAGGAAGGACCCAACTCATGGGGAATCAACCGCGGACCGGTTGGGATCCCGGACTCGTGGACAAATCGGGTGACACAGAGGAATGCATGTCCTATGCTACCCGATGCAACAATGGGTTAACTCTTCTAGGAAGGCCCCATTTACAAAAGCAATAAATAAGCAATAAATATTATGTCATGCATGAAGAGCAGTAAACATAAGACAGTAAACACACAACATAAACACACCAAAGTGAAGCATGCAAATGGTAAAGCACACATATGGCGCTCAAGGCCAATCTTGAACTCTGAACTCTCATCCTAACTATCCTCTCAATGCACACTCTAAGTGTGGAGTAGAGTAGTCCTAATGGCTTGAAATGAATCTCTTACAGGTTTCGAAAGAAGTGGGGAAATCCCGACAATTTTGAATGGAGTTCAGTCTTCCTTGACCAAGTTTATGAGAAAAACTTACTCAAGTTTTCCCCAGCAGAGTCGCCATTCTGTGGAGGGTGATTTTTCGGTATGAGGGGGGGTCTATCTAAATATGGTTCTTGATTCAAAAGCCTAGATCCTAAACTGCCATTCTGTGGCGGGTGAAAACCCGTTATTCTGGCATCCCTCAAATACCTACTAAATCGTCCGTCTTTCCCAGAAAGCATAAAGGGGAATGCTAGTGAGCACTACACCCGCTCTCAATGGGCCCCACGCGAACTTATGCCTCTATAAGGCGGAATTGACTAGAGACGCCACCTAGTTTGACCTATGATAACTAGGAAGGAAGATCGGGTCTAAGAACCGTTAAGTGACTCTGAGATTAGTACCTATGGATAGGACTTATCTGGTCATGTCAGAGATTCTGTGTGGGTTCGCACTGGGTTACACCCCTTAGAAGTGGCAACGACCACGACTTTGGATTGGTGCCCGAGGAAACCTCGGTCTCCAATTGTCGGGATTACCTTCTTTCAAAACCTTTTTAGAGAGATTCATTTAAAAGCCAAGGATAGGATTAGGACAGGAGGAGAGAAAACGGGTGGATGGGGCGAGCTTTTCTGCCAAGCTAGCGCCAAGAAGAAGAATGAGTGAATTCGGATGAGTATAGAATGAAGATTTGGAAAGAGTCAGAGGTTGAGTGAATAGACAAGACTTGAAGTCTGATGGTTTAAAGTTTGTGGGAGCCGAAGAAGGTTTGAGTGCTTGAGAGATATGAAAGCCACCTTAGAGGGGGAAAAGAGTTTTTGTTTGGAATGGGGTCGCACCCTAGATGGGCTGCCTACGTACTCAACTCCCTGTTGAGATCAGACCTTACGTAGTTCACGGACCTTTAGGATGGCTGGGCTTTTGAGGTGATCGAGGGTTAGAAGTGATTGTTGGGAGGGGAGATAGTTGAGTGCAAAAGGGTATTTTGAGTGATGTGGGGTCGCACCCTATGTGGGTTGCCTACGTACTCAACTCCCTGTTGAGATCAGACCTTACGTAGTTCAGAGTTTTGGGATTTTAGAGTTTTGGGAGTTTTTGAAGGAACTGGGATTTTGACCTTTTGGGTCTTTGAGGGGTTAATGAGGTTTTGTGGTCATTTCGTGAGGTTTGACAGATTGTCGGGTTCGTTTGAAGTTTGAGGTGCAAAGAGCCTGTGAGACGCTCAGGTCTGTGAGACATTTGAATTCTTGGAATAAAGGAGTGGTCTGTGAGACGCTCGGGTCTGTGAGATATTCGAGGCTTGAAAGGGTTATCAAATTTCCAGGGGTTCGACCTTTTGAGGAGCTGAGGGTTTTCGATGTGTTTGAATTTGATGAGTCTATTGAGATGTTCGAATCTGTTGAACTGCGGAGACATTCGAGTCTGTTGAGCTGTTGAGACGGTAGAGTCTGTTGAGCTGCTGAGACGGTCGAGTCTGTTGAGCTGCTGAGACGGTCGAGTCTGTTGAGCTGCTGAGACGTTCGAGTCTGCTGAGCTATTGAGACGGTCGAGTCTGTTGAGCTGCTGAGACGGTCAAGTCTGTTGAGCTGCTGAGACGGTCGAGTCTGTTGAGCTGCTGAGACGGTCGAGTCTGTTGAGCTGCTGAGACGTTCGAGTCTGCTGAGCTATTGAGACGGTCGAGTCTGTTGAGCTGCTGAGACGGTCGAGTCTGTTGAGCTGCTGAGATGGTCGAGTCTGTTGAGCTGCTGAGACGTTCGAGTCTGCTGATCTATTGAGACGGTCGAGTCTGTTGAGCTGCTGAGACGGTCGAGTCTGTTGAGCTATTGAGACGGTCGAGTCTGTTGAGCTGCTGAGACGGTCGAGTCTGTTGAGCTGCTGAGACGGTCGAGTCTGTTGAGCTGCTGAGACGGTCGAGTCTGTTGAGCTGCTGAGACGTTCGAGTCTGCTGAGCTATTGAGACGGTCGAGTCTGTTGAGCTGCTGAGACGGTCGAGTCTGTTGAGCTGCTGAGACGGTCGAGTCTGTTGAGCTGCTGAGACGTTCGAGTCTGCTGATCTATTGAGACGGTCGAGTCTGTTGAGCTGCTGAGACGGTCGAGTCTGTTGAGCTGCTGAGACGGTTGGAGATTCGAGATGCTTGACTTCAAGGAGATTGAAGTTTTCCGGAATTTGAGATTTATGATGTCTCGAAATATTCGGGATTGAAATGAAGTTGAATTGAATTGGGAATGAAAAGAATTTTGAATTGAATTGGATTGGAATCGAATTTGAATTGGAATTGAAGTTGAATGGATTTGAAACTAAACCGGGATCGAATGGAGGTAATGAGCCGGATTTGGGCCTTGAAATGTGGGCCGGATTGGACCTTTGAAATTGGGCCGGGTTGGACCCTATGAATGAGCTGGATTTGGGGCTTAGAATTGGGCTTGGTTTGGCCTTTGAAATTGAGATTGGAAGATGATTTGAATCTATGAGACAATTGGAGTTTGGAAGGAGTTTGAGTTTGATCTTAGAACTTTTGGAAGCATTTCAAATGCTTTGTGAGGTTGAAGTGTGTCTAATGAGTGTATGAAGAGTGTTTAATGTTGAGTGCAAAGAGATTTGATTCCGAAGAATTCATGAAGGATATCTGGTTTTGGAGTATGAGAGGATTGATTTTGGAGAGCGTATGGTGAGTGAGTATGAAAGGGATTGATTTTGAAGTGTGTTTGATGAGTGAGTATGAGAGGGATTGATTTTAGAGTGTGTACGATGGGAGAGTATGAGGGAGATTGGTTTTACAGTGTGTATGATGAGAGGGTGTGAAAGAGATCGACTTTGAAGTGTGTTTGATGAGTGAGTATGAGAGAGATTGATTTTGAAGAGTGTAATTTGAAGGAGTATGAGAGATTGACTTGAAGTGTGTTTGGTGTGAGACATGAGAGAGTTTGATTTTGAAGTGGAACTTGACTCATTGGATTTTTAAATTGATTTGGAAATGGATGGTTGATTGATTGTGCATTTTATTCTGACTTTAGAGGATGATTTGGAAAGTTTTAAGGGAAACGGGTATTCCTCACATGGACCGTGTCTAGGACCCGTATGCATTGAGGATACCCCAAACCTAGAGCTTTTCTAAAATGGGCAACCTAATTGGCTTGCTAGGGGCACCTGTTCCAGCCCGTTTGGCTAGTTATGGGCCGAACCTGATCAAAATTAGATTTGGGCCAAGAGTTACATGGGCCCAAACAGGATCAATCCATACACTTACAAAATCATAGGCAAGGAATGATGAAATGATATGTAAAGATGAATTTCCAAGACTATATAAACAAATATACACGCTGACATAGATTTCAAATCTATCTGAATAAAGCAAATATATGTAAGAAAAGAATTCAAAATCTGTCTAAATAATTATATACATGTGGACATGGATTTTGAAAGTTTAAGTTATATACATGAAATGAATTTCGGAAGTAGTACGAAAATATATGTACAAAAACCAATCATCAAAGCTATCTAGGTAGCGAATCAGAATTATTCAAATCTAAAACTCCCAAAAACTAACAAGATGAGTCCTACTGTATAGGTTGCTAACCAATTGTTAGTCTTATCCTATTTACTATCTTTCAATAGTCAATCAAAGGTTGAAAGCAAGAGAATAATACAAGGGTCATGGGATGAAATCACAATAATGAATAAATCATAAGATTGCACCCGAAAGTAAAAACAGCAAAAGAATTACAAATTGATACAAATACAAATAAAAAAAAACTTAGATAAAAAGCTGCTATGGGGGGTCGCATCGACGCCGCCTCACTTGAGCTGAAAGGATCAGCAAGAAGTGCACCAACCGTTACACGCGTTTGAAGTGGAGACCCCGGTAGTCCAAGCCCAAACTCCAGTTCCTTAGCTAACCAGGTTTCCAAGGTTCCATTCCTCGAGCATTATGTACATGTCATAGAACAAAGACAAAGATACACGAAAATGGTTAGTAATGAAATGTAAGAGGATTGGGGTGTGTGCAATGGGATCATACGGCCCCTCTCAATGGGAGGAAAGGGGGCAATCTAATCATCTCCCACACCCCAACCGAGAACATAGAAAAGAGTTTCAAGCTGCCAACAAATGCTAAGATTGTAAGATAAATCAAGCATTAGGGTTGCTACCGATTAATTCAACATCCTAGATTAGACTCAAACCAAAGTGTAGTATCAAAGATAGGGGTTGTGAGTCATGTGGGATCATACCTAGAAGGGTTTATATCATTTCCCCCTAAGATGAAGAATTAATAGGGACCATCCAGCCAATGAATGATTTATCTAAAACTGTTATAACATTTGGGCAACTAACACCCATTCTATGTTCTTATCTAAGCGCAAAGGGACAAATGCTAGTCTCAAACAAATTTCCAAACCAAATCGATGCGCAAGGGACAAGTTTCAATCTGAAACAATTTTAATTCCAAACCGGATTCAAGGCGTACAAAAAGGAATTAGCAAAGTTTCTTGCAATAAGAAGGCAAACCGATGGGGTTTTCAGACCCATGAGGCAATACCAAATCCGAAGTATATCCCCATGATCAAATTGTCTGGCCCAAAGTCATTTCCAAGCAAAGCAAGTCCAGCCCAAGTTCCATCAATTTTGTATGTACCTCGATCATGGCATAAAGTAAAGTAGTGAGCGGGTTTTAAGCGGGATAGCCAACAGTAATAAACAAATGCTTTGAATCAGATTCAACTCCAAACCACATCGATAAGCATAGGAGCAAATGCATATCCAGAAGTAAAGTAATTCCCAAACTGACATCAGTGCACAAAAGGGGCAAGTTTGTATGCTAGTAGTTTATACTAATTTCCAAACCCACAAGGACCCGTCATGAACAACTAATTAGCTTTCACAGTTCAAGATCAATTTCAAACAGTCCACGGTTGCAGACCTCAAATCATGTCCGATTCACTGTGCGTGTACCTCAGTAAAGCATAAAGACAAACGGGAGCAGATGGACATTAAGTAGTACACCAGAGCCAAATCGAACATTAAACCAAGATGGAACGTTCAAGAACAGTGAGTGGTCTGGCTGGATTTGGATCGAGCAGCCAAAAGTAGCAACCAGGTGCTAAAGGAAGAGGAGCGACCAAATTAAACTTCCGATAATCCAACAAAATTCGAAATGTAATCAGCGATGAAACTGGGCAGGAATTCTAGTTCAATTAATAACCAAACCCAAAAGAAAATGCACGAGAGCATAAGAACTGAGTAGGAGGCGACGAATCTGAACGGAATAAGTAACCCAGGGCGCAGTATTGAAAGTAGAACCCAGATAAACATGGTGGTAAAGCCAAAGACAAATCTAAGCAACTAGTCTCTGGAAATTGAATCTCAAAACCAGAATACCTCAAAAGAAAAGCGATTGCATAGCAAGTTGGCGACAACATTATACCATCGAAACCGTATATGCACATAGGCCAAGCCAATATAACCGAAGGAAAAATACTACAGTTGGAGTCAGATTTAAGGTCAAGCAAAACCAAGGGATCAAACTTACCAGACAAAACAAAGTGAGGGCAGATATGTCGATATAGAATAAATTACCACAACAGCAAGGTAAACTCGACCGAAATAGCGAGAGAGCTTCTTAATCAGAGAACGAAAAAATAATAATAAACAAAGCAGGAAGAAAACAACCTGGCACTAACCCACCGATGATTGAATCCGAAAAGGACATGAACACGACAAACTCCCAACTGCGGGAAAGGCCGGAAGAAAAAACCGCCATAGGTATTACGATGAGATCCCACGTAATAATCCAAGCATACTGAATGTAGAATCTGCGAGCTCCAAATTAGAGCAATCCCGAAGGATTTCATCTGAGTTTCAAATTGAAAATACCCCACCGAGGGTGAGATTCACCAAGGATCGATAAGTGATTTGCCCCGCACCAGAGCATTTTTCCACCCAAAGTCCCTCTCGCAAGAGATGGCGGAGGAAAACTACTCAGAGGGAGGGGTGAAGTATGGTAAATGGGCACTAGCCACTGTGACTAGGGTTGAGGTCGAGAGGAGGAGGCGACGACTAGAATCGTGATCGGTTTAGGATTTTTCGAAGACAACGAAGGAATCAGAGAGGGGGAACTTATCCGAGGAGTGTGACCATGAAGGAGATCGATTTTGGAGATGGAGGTGAAGCACTTTGAATCGATGGATCGAGCAGGAAATGTAGGAGGTCGCTGCAGTATTCTGGATTGAAAAAAAAGATCGAGAGTAGGGAGCGGCTACCGTCAGGAAAAACCGGAATCCCCTTACAGGGTTTCTTGTATTATAATGAGAAAGGGTGGTTTCTAGGGTTTAGGAGATGGGTTGGGCTTTAGGTGAGCTTTGGTAGGTCCAATACTAGGAGTTGGAATGGGTTTAAGGGCCTGGGCTAGGCCAGAGTTCAACTAAGGTGGATTGGGTTTAAAAGATGAAAATGAGTGTGTATAAATAGAAATAAAAATAAAAGTACTAATGCTAATAGTAGAATAAAATAAAATATAAGAAAAAGTGGATAGATGAACAAAAATAAAATAAAATAAAATAATTAAATAGAATATAAACAAAACAAAATAAGATAGTAAAATAAGTGAATAAACAAAAGGGGACGACCTTGAAACTGGACTGTCGATGGAAATTCTTCGAAAATGAATTGTGTTTTTTTTTTTGAAATCTTTTGATAAAGATTATAAAATGATGGTTTCATCTTAGCACGCACGTCAATATGTTTTGAAAAAAGAAAGGCGACGACCCCTCTTATTATTTCAGAATTTGCTTTATGGGGTGAGAATTTTTGGTGTCTACAACAGGGAGTATCTGATTTTTTTTGAAGATTAGGACTAGCTTTATATATTATATTAATAACATTACATGCAAGTGGACACTTGTACAAAAGATATATCTAAAGACTAACATGTGTCCTAAAAGTAGAAAACCTGCATGAGAAGCTTCAGCAGCATAGTTAACCACCACCATGGGCAGCCCTAGCACCACCATCACAATCGCCATCTTCATTTGCGGCTTTTCAAATGTTGTTGATCCGCATCCTGTTAGCAACAGCAATCGGCTAGCAAAACCGAAAGGGATCCAACGGCTCGACCGAGCTCGGATAAATCTCTATGGCACATGCATGAACATAATCGGTGGAAAATCCAAAACCTAACCCAAACCCAAAACTCACTAGACACAAAAGCACAAAAAACAAGCTAGACCAATAACGAAGAACTTCTCCGGCAAGAGAAGAAACTAAGAACTAAATTGAACAACAAAAGAAGAACTAAGTAGAACAACAAAGAAAAGATATCTACAAGAGCACATATCAGGAAATACTATCAAAAGAGAAAGAAAAATGGAGAAAAACAAAAAAAGAAGAAAGAGGAGAGACGAGAGAGCATTTTCTCTCTCCCCTCTAACGTGCATATCGGGGAGTATCTGATTATTACTATCATGTCATTTATCTCTTCGTCAAGTAGTCTGATTTAATAAAGGCAATTTCTTGGCTACAACTACTTGTAGCTAGGATGGCTACATCCAGAGGTAGTTTTAGAGTTTAAGAAAAGATAAGGGGTGATCTTGTAATTTAGAAAACTTTGGAAAACAGGAATGGAGGGCGCGCGCACACACACTGATTCGTTTTGTTTTATTTTTTAATATTTTATTATTCTTCTTTATTTATCACAAAATTTTAAATTGTTGTAACTTTTAATATATAAGTCCAAAACAAAAAAAAAATTATATCATTGTACACCTAAATTCAAGCACTTCAAAACAAGACCAATCATG
Organism: Limonium bicolor; assembly: GCA_023374045.1. NCBI lineage: Eukaryota > Viridiplantae > Streptophyta > Magnoliopsida > Caryophyllales > Plumbaginaceae > Limonium > Limonium bicolor. The sequence goes on along the minus strand of CM041779.1, from coordinate 117,872,369 downwards.
AATATGTTTTGACAACTTTTTTAAAAAAATATTTTTATATATATATATGATGATACACTAAAATGATAATATGATTCATTAATTTTGTATTATGATTCATTAAAATGATATTATGATTTATTAAGTAATAAGTGGTGAAGTCGACGGTTATAACTTTCCTAGGGTGGGTTTTGAGGTGCTTTAGGGTAGGGTAATCTATTTGGAAGCCGTTATATACTTTAATGTGATGATGTACATATTTTAATGTGAGAATGTACATGTTTTAATGTGAGAATGTACATGTTTTAATGTGACAATGTATATATTCTAATGTGAGAATGTACATGTTCTTTAATGAACATCTGTACATGTTTTTACGGCCATCTGTACATGTTTGTATGACCGTCTGTACAAGTGTTCTTCCTTATAGGTACAAGTTTTAATCTAATGATGTACATATTTAATGATTCGTACAGGTTTATATGACTATCTATATGTTTTTAATGCGAGGATGTACATGTCTTTACGTGAGAATGTACATGTTTTAGTGAATATTTGTACAGGTTTGTATGACCATCTGTACAAGTTTTCTTATACGTTCTATGCTCCATACATGTAAAAATATTTTTTTTTAAATTGTCAAAATATATCCATGACTGGTCTTGTTTTGAAGAGTTTGAATTTAGATGAACAATGATATAATTTTTTTTCATTTTGAACTTATATATTAAAAGTTATAACAATTTAAAATTTTTATGATAAAGAAAATAAAAAAATAAAAGGCACATCGCCTCAGCGAGCACAAAAAAAAAAACCAACGAAGTCGCGCTCGCTGAGGCGATGTGCCTTTTATTTTTTTTATTTCTTTATCATAAAAATTTTAAATTGTTATAACTTTTAATATATAAGTTCAAATGAAAAAAAATTATATCATTGTTCATCTAAATTCAAGCTCTTCAAAACAAGACCAATCATGGATAATATTGACAATTTTAAAAAAATATTTTTACATGTATGTAGCATAGAACGTATAATTAGCACCGGAATCAACTATCTCGGAAGCTGCCAGCTTATAATTAGCATCGGATCTAGGAATTATTCTTTTGTTATCTTTATATCTTAATATTTTTAGTAATTTTGATCTAGTTTTATAACAGATATTATTTCTTGCCCTTGCTCAATCCTTGTAATGGCTGCGTTCGGAGGTGGTGTTATTGTGGTTGTTTTGGGGGTGGTCCCACGTGGGTCCCACGTGGGTCCTACGTTCTACTCCAATAATATACTGCCACATATAAAACAACCACAAAACAGCCAAACCAAAACAACCACAAAACAACCATGCCGAACGTAGCCAATATTTTTATTTTTAGACACTTTTTCATTTTTATATTCATATGCCTTTGGTTTTGTCCAAATTTGTGTAATGATACATATTACTTGACTCCAAATATTTTTTAGGGAAAATTCACGAGATATCCCTGTTTTCTTTTGTAATTCACAATATACCCCTGTGATTTTAGTAATTCAACTTTAAATATGCTTAAATGTTGTCCAAAATTGATAAAACTTTACATGGACGATGCTAAAGTGTTATATTTTGGTTCAATATCAAATTTGAAGTTTTTTAAGCTCACATGTGACCTGTGGGACCCAATGAACAATCACATATTCATTAGGTCCCACAGACCACATGTGAGCTTAAAAAGCTTCAAATTTGATATTGGTCCAAAATATAACACTTTAGCATTGTCCATGTAAAGTTTCATCAATTTTGGACAACATTTAAGCATGTTTAAAGTTGAATTACTAAAATCACAGGGGTATATTGTGAATTACGAAGAAAACAGGGGTATCTCGTGAATTTTCCCTGTATACTTAAATAATATTAAGATATTAATAAAATGTAATATCAAATTTTTTAAGCATGCATATAATTATAATATCAAATTTTAAATTATTAAAAGTTACTCCTTTAGAATATAATATAATACGTTTTCTTCTTAAAACCATCTCGACTATAATTAACAACTCTGGGAGACTTTGGATCTAGTTCCAAGTGTCTACACGGGGAACTCTAGCATCTGGGACGTCACTCCTAAAGGCGAAGACCAGTGAATTTGGAAATCTATCCTATGGGCAAGAGATTGGTGAACCATTCAATGTGGCTCCTCACAGGATGTTATGTCTCTTTTCCTTACGTACCATCCTCACCTCTGTGTTAACACCGTCTACCAAGATGTAGCCCTCCCTCCCTGACAATCTCTATAGTTTAACATTTCTTTGAAGACATGGGCACTTCTTAATTAAAGCTAAATTTATTTTGTGGGTTGCTCTTAAAGATAGACTTAAAACATGTGAAAAATTGCAATCCTGGGGCATTAGCATTGCTAACAGATGCTGGTTCTACGAGCATGCTCTAGAGACAAGTGGCCACCTTTTCTTTCTTTGCAGAGTTTCTCGCAGGATTTGGTAGACTATTTGTGACTAGATGGGGATCCCCACCAACAGGTCGAGCCTTTGCACCTGTTTCTTCTAGCTCTCTCATTACTGCAAAAGGAAAAGACCAAACGACCTCGTGAGACGGGCAACCATCGCAAACGCGTCGCCTACTTCATTTGGATCAAAAGGTGCAAACGTGCTATGATGAGCCAATCCAGGGATCCCTTCCTCATCATTGTAGACGTGAAGGGTGCTACGAAGGTGGTCATATGGACCAAACTCACCCCAAAACGTGATGAAGCCTGGTTAGACCAGGTCCTGGACTCCTAGGAGTTGACTTGTGCTTTGTTTTGTATCCCCACCCCCTCTTTTGGCTTTAGTGTATCAGGTTGGCTCATCGCTACCTTTTTGGAATTTGGTGCTTCACCTGCACTATGTATAACCCTGGGGATATGATATATAAGACTCCCTATGTATAAACTTTTGCATAAACTCTCTTATTCATTCATTATTTACATCACCTTTAAGTTAAAAAACCTGGTATATATTGAAAAAAATTAATTAATTTTACTACAATAATTTAAATAAAATAATAAGTTAATTTATGTTAAAGTATTTAATAAACTAACATATTTATAAGCAATTAAAAACTACTTTATGAAAAACAGTTCCTCCCTCGGTCTACCCCTATGATACAATTTAAAGAATAGACTGAGCGGTCAACACAGTCAAACATGCTCAAATTAACTGAATACTACCGAAAAGAATGAGGTCCTATATACTCCCTCCTGTTCTAAATATAAGTCGTTTTAGGCTTTAGAATTATGTTCAAATTATAAGTCGTTTTAGACTTTTTGTATCTATCTTTCTACTTTTACCCTTTCTACTCTTCTAATTATTATTATCATTACACTCTACTTTTTATCTTATCAATAAAGTATACTTACTTTTTTATTCTCCCAATACAAAAAGTAAGGGTATACTAGTCTTTTTAAACTCTTTCTTAAAAGTTATAAAAAAGTCTAGAATGACTTATAATTAGAACAGGAGGGAGACTTACTTGTAACATATAATTTAACTTAATAAATTTTCTATATTTATATAATATAATTATGTAAGGACTTTATTTAGATTTTAGCACTTTGTCTTAAAAAATTCAAGCTGGCCGAGCTCATAAACTATGATATATATATATAATATATATATATATATTAAAACTTTACTTGTAACATACGTAGATGTATGATTCATTCCTGACTAATCTAATTATGCATAATCCTTACGCATGTGACTCACAAACCGCAGATATGCCTCTCTTGCTTCCAAGTTCCAATTACCCCATAAGACCATATCCACCCCACCCTCTTTGAGGATGAGTTGGCAGGAAGAGAACTTTACCCAGCCTTTTATCCTTCTTTTTTAAAAAATTGCTACACTTTTTCCATCCTTGTCTGGATTCTTCTTTCTTTTTTGAACTTTATTTTGTTAACCGGATGCTGGTATGATATCTCACGTTTTATGCGCTACATGACGCATGCACCGACGACACAATCATACATTCTTTTTATATTTATATATAAACAAATTAACAAAAATTTACATTAGAATAATAGTACTATTACCAAATTGTAAATGTGGAATCAGTAGCCATTTTTATTGGTATACTCAGCATGAGTTCACCGTCATATTCGGTTTGTTGTGAGTTCGTTGTTTAATATTTAATATTTTTTTAAATTTAAATTTTATAAATAATTTTATATATTATAAAATTTAATTTTAAAAAATTATTTTATCTTATATATTTAATATTATAATAAATAAATATAGTATAGAATAAATAAATCTAAATTTATGAAATAAATAAATCTATACAATTTTTGTTTTAATTGATTTTATTATTATTTATTTGTTTTAAAACATTACCTTTTTTAAAAAACGAAAAGAAAAGGAAGAAAACAAGACATTGAATACAGGAAAAGAAAAGCATAAAAACGAAACGGATAACGAGTCAAAAAGGAATAGAAGACGTTTCACTTCGACATGATCCATCTCCCAACCCAACCGGGGAATATTCCTGCAGTAAGCAGATCCCGTTCCATACCATATATAACCAAACCAACTATTTTTCCAGAATCAACACCTTCCTTCATTCATCACCGTTATTTCAACTTCGATTCTCCTATAGAAGCTTGAGCTTCTTTCTTTTTTTTCCTTTCAATCCCTAATCAATTTCTTCTTACTTCTTCTCACCCTAAGTTGACAACGAAATCTATTGACAGTAATGGCGCTGAAAGCCGTTCATACCATCGGCGGTGCATCTCTGAATCTTGACAACATCACGAAGAACGCCTCTGTTTCGTTATGCGCAACTCGCTTCTCTTCTAAAGGTATATATAGTATCATCAACGTAACGTAACTGATCAAGGTATACATACACTCCATACATGATCTTAATTACTACTCTTCCGTCTACCCTACCTACAATGCGGTTCTGTTTTAATCTGCAAATTTTCTTCTCAATTGGAATAATTAACCTGCAATTCTGATTATGTAACAGGTGGAGGGTTTGAGGTTGAGCGCAGCACGTCGTTCAAGTTCCCCAAGTTCATGGTGATCGGACACCGTGGAAATGGGATGAATAGATTGCAGTCATCGGAGGATCGCCGAATGAAGACGGTGAAAGAGAATTCCATTCTCTCATTCAACACCGCCGCTTCCTTCCCTCTTGATTTCATCGAATTCGACGTTCAGGTTTGTGTATTGATGAATTGTGCGACCGACGACGTGTGTTTCGCCGCGTACGACATAATCCTCGCCGTCGGTTTTTTTTTTTTTTTGTTGCTTTTGTTCTTAAAACATTGGTTGAACTGGTGGGTGGTGATGGTGGTACTGTCTGTCCTTGTTGTATATTGGGCCCACCAACTGGGCTTGGTGAAGGCCTATTGGTCCAGACGAACCATAAAACGCCATAGCTAGGAGTAAAAAAAAAAGAAAAAAAAAGCCTTAGCTCTGTGTGTGGTCTAATGGTATTGTTGTCTGTTGCAATAAAATAGAAGATAAAAGTGTCGATTTTTTACGGTCTACAATACAGTGACCTTCACTCACGTTTTGTGCTGTGGTCCTTCCTGTTTGCTTAGTATAGTATGGGACGAAAAATGTCATTTGAAACACTCATGTCCCCCCAGGTGACGAAGGACGGATGTCCCATTATCTTCCACGACGATTTCATCCTCTCTAAACAGCAAGTAAGTTCTGTCTTTCAAATCACTCAGTGAATTATACTGTTCATCTCTTCTGCTACTACCATACTAACCAAACATCTTTTGATTCAAATTCTTTGTTCCCTTCTCTCTTAGGGCACAATCTTTGAGAAACGAGTCACAGACCTAACGTTAGCCGAATTCCTATCCTACGGACCACAAAAAGATACCACCACCAAATCACCACCCGCAAAACCCCTTCTCCGCAAAACCAAAGACGGAAAAATCCACACCTGGGATGTCGAAACTGACGACTCCCTCTGCACACTTCAACAAGCTTTCGATCAAATCCACCCCAAAACACTTGGTTTCAACATCGAACTCAAATTTGACGACCACTTCCCTTATCAAACATCTAATCTTACAGCCTCCCTTCTCTCAATCCTTCAAGTAGTTTCCTCCTCTAATTCCACCAGACCAATAATATTCTCTTCATTCCACCCAGACGCGGCGCTTCTCATGCGAAAACTCCAGGATTCATACCCTGTTCTGTTCCTCACCAACGGTGGTGGGAACGACCACGCTGATGTGAGACGTAACAATTTGAAACAAGCTTTAAAGGTGTGTGTTGAAGGTGGGTTGCAAGGGATTGTCTCAGAGGCGAGAGCGGTGTTTAAACACCCCGAAGTTGTGAGGGATATCAAGCAGAAGAAACTGGTGTTGTTGACTTATGGGGAGTTGAATAATGTGGCTGAGGCTGTTTATATGCAGCATCTCATGGGTGTTGATGGTGTGATTGTTGATTCTGTTAAACAGATTACTGAGGCTGTTAGTAAGTATAACTTGACCAAAGCAAGAGACGGTGTGGATTACCAAGATGATGATGAAACTAGTTGTTGTTCTGATGGGGATCAAATGTTGCAAGTGTCTGAGAAGGAGTTAGCGGCTAAGCCCGATTTCTCTAAGAAAGAATTGAGTTTCCTGCTCAAGCTTATTCCTGAATTGATACAACAATGATCTTAATTAGCTCATCTGCATATGTATATACAATGTATCCCTAGGTAGAATTAATTAATATGACCCTTAATTGTGTATATTTTATCTCTGTTTTTTGTTTGAGCAAAGAAATGGGAGGGAGTTGGCCACATGTTGTTGATGACTCCATTCATTGTTGACCCCCTGTAGGAAAGAATAAGGTTAGTTTAGTAATTATATGCTTAAAGACTATTTTGGTAATTAGTCACATGAGCAAGTTACATTTTGGTTCTTTGGTGGAAATACCAAAGAAGGCCTAATTCTCTCATCCCTTCCCCTCTCCATCACGACGTAACCCATTACCATGTTGCCACCGTTTAACCACCAAACCCTCGCCCAGCCACCACGCAAACTGTCGTCTTCACAACCTCAATCTCTTACATCCAACCAGACTCACATCTATACTCACATCCAGCACATAACCACACACAAAAAACCTAACTCCACAAAAGATCTGTTTCAACAATCAGCCAAAAACCGCGTCACCCTAACAATGAGGAGAGAGAGGGGAAAACCGCCTCGAAGAGGGAAGGATAAGAGGCACAGAGAGGAGTGGAATACTGGTAGGAAGCCACGATGGAAAGTGAGGTATAGCGGAAGTAAAGAAGAATATGGAGAAAGATACCAAAAGAGGACATACGGGAAAGGAGCAGGATACGAGACAAACAAGTAGGGAGAGATAAAAGAGAAGTATACCTCAACTGTTCATCGATAATATCAGTCATGAGGTAACCAAATACCAACTGGGGAAAATCCTGAGAAGGTTTGCTATATGCAAAAGGGTGTACATCAACATGAAAACAAGGAGAACCAGCCGGTATGCATGTGCTTTTGTCGACGTTCCAAATATAGAAGAGGCCCGTAGACTAATCGAAGGTATCAAAGAATGGTACATCAGTGGAAGGAAATTATGGGCAAGGATGGAATATCAAGGAACCAAAGAAAGACAGACCGGAACAACATTAACTTCCAAAGGAGAAGGGAGAACGCCAAAACGTGAAGGAAGATCCCACTCCAAAAGAAACCCAAATCGGGTCTGGAAAGAAAAAAGTCATGCTTCCTCACGATTATCACTAAACGTCAATAGCGACAAAGGAATGAGAAGTTTCTTGAAGAAATGTGTAGTGGTCTCCTTACAGGAAGGGAAACAGGCGCAACAGGCCATGGATTTCTTGCGCAGTAGATGGCCTAATTTGACGGGGTTGTTATCATTCTCATGCAAGAAGTTTCTGGTGGTCTTTAACACTTTACAGGAAGCAATAGAAGTAGTAGAGCAAGTGCAGACAAGGAATTGTGCAGCGGAAGGCATAGAAATACGACCCTGGGAAATTCACGATCAAGTTGAGAAGAGGAAAACTTGGGTGGTTATTAGAGGAATTCCTATACACGCATGGAATAAACGGAATGTGAGAAAAATTGCTCAGATAGTAGGTGATGTGATACAAATAGAGGAGGAAGAAAATCCATTAGTGGAAATTACGGAGATTCGACTCCAGATTGAAACTTCTACTCTACAAGTGATTAATTTGAAGATCATGGTTAATGTTGACGGGTATAATTACTAGAACAAACAGTTATAGGTGCAGTTCTGGATTTGCTTGGTGCTTACGCTACTGGGTTATCTCCCCGGCATCATATATGCACTCTCTGTAAGAGGCTGTCATTGTAGATTCCTTGTCCGTTATGACCATGATCAATCAGAGGAAATTGTGCCCTTGAGGATCATATGTGTCCAGAAACAGATTATAGGATGCAACAGCTTAACATGGCTAAAAACATGCCAACTACTGCAACAACAGAGCCATAGAAGTTTGCTGTATCAAATCCAAATCCAGGGAACACCATTTTGAAGCCGCCTGCGAATCATCCCACTTTTCTGAAAATAGAGGTTTGTTGTGCATACTTTAGATATTTAGTTACGGCTAACAGTTGATGTACTTGATATTTGTATGACAAAGGTGTGGTAATGTGGGTGCTGTAATAATTATTTTTCTAAAAAAAAAACTAATAATTACCCACGCAATACCCACGGAAATATCCATGGGTAAACTTGTCCGTAGGAATTCCGTGGGTAAACTGTAGAGGGTAACAAAACCAATTGTCCGTGGGTAATCCGTAGGAAATACCTACGGGTAGTTCCGTGGGTATTTTTTCTCGTAGGTATTCCGTGGTTAACAGCACAAGAAAGAAGAACAATGTCGTGGGTAATTTGTAGGTAATGCCTACAGCAAAGTTCCGTAGGTAAATTATTCCGTTGGTATTCTGTGGGTAAACTACAAAGCACTGTCCGTGGGTAATACCTACGGATAGTTCCGTGGGTATTTTTCCAGTAGGTATTCCGTGGGTATCCACGTGGCAAACAAGGATAACACCCGCGGGTATTCCGTGGGTATTTACCAACGGACTTTCCGTAGGTGTTTAACAACGAGAAAAGCCATGGGTATTTTGTTGGTATATACCGACGGAATTATATTTTGGTAGGTAAATAATTTACCGATGAGGCATTTACCCACGGATAGTTTCCGTAGGTATTCCGTGGGTATAAACGATTACCTACAACTTACCCACGGAAATGTCCGTAGGTAAATCCAGTTTTTCCAATAGTGTCTTGGCTGCCCCTTGGGGGCTAACCCAAGAAAAGCGTCGACATGGACTCCTGTTCTACATAAGTTTGAATCAAGACTCGCTACATGGAAGTCAGCTAGCCTGTCAAAGGCTAAACGTGGGACACTGATCCGAGCAGTTTTGGACTCCTTCCCTATGTACTATGCTAGTCTGTTCGTTATTCCCTTCGAGATTAGAAGGAGGATGGTGAGACTCCAGCGGCAATTTTTCTAGGGTAGAAACGGGAGAAAATTTACTCTAGTAGCATGTGATACAATGACTAGACCGAGAAATGCAGGTGGGCTTGGATTTTCGAACCTGCAGCACAAAATATGGCATTTCTGGCTAAATGGAGACTAAGGTTCGCAAGTATTCAGAGGCCATTGTGGAAGAGGATTATAAAATCTGTCTACCAAGTCAGGGACGGGTGCCATACTGGAGAGGGGTGTTCATAAAAACCGTAACCGTATAACCGATACCGAAACCGGGAAAACCGCACCGAAAATCCGGTTAACCGCACCGATTTTCCGGTTTCGGTTAACCGACCAGCTAAATTAGCCGGTTTCGGTTACGGTTTCGGTTATCATATTTTGTCTATCCGGTTAACCGGACTAACCGGCTAATTATACATATTAATTATATTTTTTAAAATTACTCTTCCCAAAACTTTTTCATTGCAACCCTAACAACGCGGACAACTTCTCTCACCCATCATTCACGCCGCTTCTTCATTCTCTTTCTCTTCAATCTTCCTCACTCAACATCTCCCTCACCAGTCAGCAAAACTCTCGGCAGCTTGTAGTAAGGAGGATCATCTCAGTTTGGGTAAAAGAAAAGGAAGGGGAATAATGTTCTCAAAGAACAGTGGAGCCCGGCTTTAACTATTTCAAAGGTGATCTTTCATTTTATCTGTAACCTCTGTTTTGCATTTTAAACCTCCTTTGCGCTCAAGCGAACTATTGGTTCGGGGAGGAGACCCCAATTTCTTACTGCGTTAATATTAACTCCCAACCAAGTGGCAGAGATTTTGATATTTTTCTCCGATTTTGATCGTTTAAACTCGGAGATGTTGACCGGAAGTGGAGTAATACTATGCTAATTTGTTGTGTAGTTGCGGATCTCTTGCTTCTTCCTTGTCTGAGCTAATTACACTAGTGCTGCAGCAACGAAGATACTAGATCATTTCTTAGCCATTGATTTTTTTTTTTTGAAATCGACTTCTTAGCCATTGATGAAGATAGATAGTTATTCAGAAGTCTTGTCTCAATAATTGAATTACGGGGGTCGGTGGTCTAATTTAATGGAAGTTTAGTAAATTCTGAAATTGTTTTTTTTTTCATTATCCGGTTTACGGTTAACCGATAAAACCGCACCGAAACCGCGGTTAACCGTTCCCGGTTAACCGTTGCTAAATGAAGCGGTTAAGGTTATTAATATTGACTAACCGTCAATGCGGTTAACCGAATTCCGGTTAACCGATTAGCCGGTTAACCGGCCATGAACACCCCTAGGAGATAGTGATAATTCATCTCATAGACTGAAAGGGCTATGGTCTTAAATCATGAAAATCATTGAAGGTAATGATACGATTCGTAGGATGCTGCGTGAGCAAATTAGTATAACAGTGAACATTGGTCATGATGTTTTCTTCTGGTTTGAAGACAGGCCGCAAGGAGGAGTACTTAAAGATCAATATCCTAGATTGTTTCAATTAAGTTTGCAGCAAAATGTGGTAATAGCTGATATGGGCGAGTGGGTGAATGGATCCTGGGCCTAGCAACTGAACTGGAGATGGGCTTTGTTTGAGTTTGAAGAGGCTTTAGTTGTTGATTTGCATGAGGCGTTGTCAACTCACCCCAACCACCACCTTGCTGAAGATGAATGTAACTGGATTACTGATGGTAAGAGTTCCATAACCAAAGAAATAGCAGAGGCGTTACACACTAGCAATGAACGGGTTCCAGCTGCTTTGGGAGGACCTGGTTTTTGACATATATGGGCTGGATTATGTGAGCCTAGAGTTGAAATAACTCTATGACTTATAGTCAACAGTCAATTAACAACAAGGTAGATGTTGTTCGAAAGAGACGTAGTCCCGATTGGTGGGAGCTTATGCCTGTGGTGTAAGAGAAGCATGGAAAAGCTATAACATGTATTGTTACTATGTTCAGAGATAATGGAAGTATGGAGGCAGATCTTGTGCTGGTGGAATATCAAATTCACATTCAAAAGTTTGGTGGTAGAGATCTACAATGACTGGTTTGAAGTCTCGTTAAGGGGCAAAGCCAAAAAGGTATGGAGGTCAACATTATGCTATGGAGTATATTATATTTGGTTGCAACGAAATAACATGCTTTTCAGAGAGGAGCCCCTCAATATTTTGAGAGTGGTGGCTCAGACCAAGATGGGTGTCTGGAGATGGACAAGGTGTTGGTGGAAAGAGCTGTCCCTACCGAATAGGTTATTTCTTGAATCTTTATCACTCAAAGATTACTTGCAATAGTTGCTGGAATGTTACGTAGTTCATGAAGTAGAGTGGAACATATGTTTTTGTACTAACAATGTGTTTTCTTGTTTAGCTGGGTCATTAGGTTGTAATTGGATGTGGAGGGTACTCTTTTCCCCCCGTAAGTTTTTTCCCATTGGGTTTTGCTTAAGGCGGTTTTGATGAGGCCCACTATAATCCCATCCGCCTAATAAATAAGGTTACTTATCATTAACAAAATGGCGAAAACCAAATTATAAAAAAACCAAAGAAGCTTAATATAAGGTTCCTTATGTGAAGACACTTGTAGAGTTGTGACTTCATGGAAATTCATAATAAAAGGATGTTTTTCCATACTAAAAACCATTCATATGAGGTTTAAATGAAGAGGTGTCTTTTAATAAAGGAAAGCATCTTCTGCACTTGTGTCTTTATGGAAAGACGTTATTTGATACGTGTCTCTCTATAACGACACTTCCTATGCCTATAAATGCATACCCTTGTGATCATTTCAATTATATTTTTCTGCTGAATGATCCACATATATTTCCACAATAAACTCTCTAAACTATGTTCAAATTAACGTTAGTCGTTAGAGGCATTTACTTGGTGCATTATATATTCGTTTATATTCCGGGTACCCTTGATCATGGAAGAAGATCCAGCTCAAATTAGAAGACCAAGTTGTCATCAATTTCTCTTCTACAAGTAAGAATTTACTTCATTGGTATCAAAGCCACGTTGATTCCTTGAATCTATAGTTCCCACACATGAGTATCATATCCTCTAAATTGATTATACGTAACCAATATGTTCATGTTCCATGCATAATTGAGCATTATATGATATATATGTTTGTCATCGGTTACATAAATGAGGATCAATAATTCATTCATCTGTTCAGTATTGAAAACTGTTATAACCCAGAATTTTCGGATTACATTTTTGTATCTTATTCTAAGTTGGATTTGTAGTTTATATCTTATGTTACGATTGATTTATGCCAGTTTAGGATACGTTGGGGATTAGAGGAGAGGATAGGGGCAAGGAGTAATTTCCACTAGTAGAAAAAATATAAAAAAAACGGTCTATAAATGACGGTTCTGGTGAAAACCGTCTTTTAAGCCTATTGGATGCGCGCGCGCAACTTAAAGACATCTTAAACGACGGTTTATGTTAAACCGTCATTTAAAATGATGATTTTTACCGCGCTACATGTTCTTAAATGACGCTTATATTAAAACCATCATTATATTCTATTTAATAGCGCTCCTCGTAGTATATTAAGCGACGGTTTAGTAACAACCGTATTTTAAAACGCTAATAAAAGACGGTTAAGATCTAGCTGTCGTTTTTATGTCTACATTCTCGCGCGCTCTTGCATTATAAAGGACGGTTTTAGAGAACCGTCTTTTAAATCTATCTAAAATAACCTAACACCTCATTTTCTGATCTCTCCCCGACCTCTCGACTTCGCGATTTCTCTCAACACCATCGTCTTCCTCTCGTTCACCGCCCCCTCCCAGTTTCACCGTCGGTCCACCACCCCCTCCTAGTTTTGTCGTCGGTCCACCGTTGCTGTCGCCGCCTTCTGCTTTTTCGCCCCAGCCAGGAACCGTCGCCAGTCGCCAACAGCGCCATTCCCGTCGTCGATTGCAACAGCGCCCAACACCACCACTGTCGTCGATCGCAACCACATCCAACGCCACCACCGTCTCTCCCTATCTGCTGCCCGTAGAGGAATTTGCTGTCTGTTGGCTAACTCGAGCTTGCTGTCCACCGTGCAGACCCAAGCTAGAACCGGTAATATACTGATGGTAATTTTGATAATCGATTATAGTTATAATACTACAAGCTTAGTATTTTGCATATTAGACTTCCGAATTTGATGTTCAATGTAGAGATTGATGCTCTTGTATTTACTGATATATATAACTATAATTACATGTGAGGTGAAGCCTATAATTAAGGATGAGAGGCCTACAAGTTAGGAATACACAACGGTAGATAATATACAAAATATATTTTCTAACACAATGATCCCAACTTGTTTTGTTTCCTTAAATCTGAACTTCTGTTAAACAACAATTTCTTCCATTTGTCGGAAACAAGGAACCTTTTTTGGTTAATTGATATCAAACTTAGCCCTTGATTAGCTCTTAAAACCCAGTTGTCCTGTTGTTAAGATGAAATTCACAAGATTCAATTAACAGATAAGTAAGGGAACAAGTGTAATGTATGTTCAGATTTACTAATCATTCTTACATGCTTTAATAACGATACATCAAAAGTCTCCATTGTTTCTTGTTATTACAAGAGAGCTATCAGTTATCCATGATGGGAAAAGATCTTATTTACATTTCAGATTTGTCAAACTAATTTTCCCAAAAAAGCCAAGATAGTTACCATTCTGAGCAAACAAAATGGATTAGATTTCTGCTTTTTTGACCAATTCTCACATCATTTGGACCTAGAATTAAAGCATCCATCCAGGTATGAACCCATTGACTTGGCCAGTATGGCTGCTTGGATTTGTCTGATGATCAGTACCATCATCTGGGTTATACCTGCCAAATTGATAATGTAGCAACACCACCGACCACCAATAAGTTAACTTCAGCATTAATTGAACCATGTAATTATAATTTATGCCTCAAATTATATCTTTTTCACTATCCTTTTGCATCTGATAAACAAAGATATCCTAAAAATTGTAATGAAATAGTGGTATGTAACTGCATTTCTCGTACCTTGTTTGGCTTCTCAACTTCTGGGGTGTTGTAACTGCATTTCTCGTACCTCTCTAGAGTCTTGACCATACTGAGATTTAACATAAACTAATTAACCACAACTAAGTAATAGGAAAACCTATTAAATAAATAAACTTTTGTTGATTAATACATCGATCTATGATTAAGTAACTGTACAGCACCACCAGAATAATGGAAAACGAAAGACAATGTTTTCATCATACCAAAACCTTATACCTCTTGAACCATATACAATTACAACAATCATCAACTCTCAATCCACCAACCACCATGACATACACCCAAACCTACACTATATGTCTTGCAGTTGGCACCACATATCAGTTATCAGAATTTGGTTGCCATGTTCAAAATTCCACACAATAACTTGTTCAAAAGCTCAATTCAACCCTAAATATGATGCGAATTAAAATGTGTTGATTGTGAAGAGTTTCCATCAAAATAAATAGCAACTATTGCAAACCTTAATACTGGTTTTGTATTCACATACTTAATTAAGCAAATATTACCAACAGTAAGTCCATGGTTAATCAAGGAATGAACAAGATAAAGTCTCATGGAATTGAACTGGCAAGTTACACACAAACATGTGGGAGCTAATCATCATCTTGTTCTCTGCTCAGTAAGAAGAACGTATATTGTTCTTCGCATAATACAGAGGAAACAAAAATAGTATATTAAGGTTTTAACATTAATGAAGTGTGTTAAGTTAATTAATTAAACTGTAGAAATAAATATATCAGTAAATAGTCCCATCAATCAAAGTGGTGTTGGTGTTGATCTGATGATCAAAAGCAGCTGAATGTGCAGCGTAAGACCATTGGATAATAAAATTATGTGGGGAGAGGCATGGTACAGTCCTTTAGATATAAACAAATGGGAACTTCATCCTTGAACCAAATATGTCTCTCTATCCACAGCTAGACAAAGAACACACACTCCTGAATCCTGATGATATGATATACTATTGATCAACAGAAATTAACTAGATGATCAGAAAACATCCTCTCTGGAAAAGCGTCACATTTTTGGCTTTTCTCTTACAGATATTGAAATTTCAATTCTTTACTTGGTTATGTGCGTAGAATCTCATCATCAATGACTAAAGTGAAATTGAAACAGTACATGAAACATTTTTATAAGTATAAAAGAGACGAGCGTGGAACAGAAAACAGGCAAAAGCGTGAGAATCTCATAACATGAATGAAATGAACCAACAGTTGGATCTTTTCTTATTGAAATTGTCGCATATTATTTATAATAAAGAAGAAGACATACATTATATACAGAAACAGACACAGTTAGATTAATCAAACAGTCAATGAATAATACTAATACTTTGCAGATACCAAAATGTATACATATATAGATCTACCATGAATTAAACCATGTTGATGCTCTTGTACTGAACTATATTCTCTTCTTTTACCGCTATTCTACAGTGATACTTATCACCGGGCTGCTGCACACCAGATTTAACATATGGGCTGAAAACGTCTCACTCTGGAACCGGTAATACACTTGAACTTACCATCTTCTCTTTGGCATAATTAGGAAACTCATGCTCAGACGTCAAACTCCTCTCATGCATGAATGATTTTCTTTTTGATTCTCTATTTGATCGAGTTTATATACACACAATATGGAAACCGAATAATCGAGCAAGTTGATGTTGCGTGGTTCAAATTTGAGTATTATTGTTGCTATGTCGTTAAAGCGGATTTCTGGTTGGTTTTCCCTTTTAAACACACCATTTCGCATCTTTTTTTACTGTTGTACTGAACTATATTCTCTTCTTTACCGCTATTCTACAGTGATACTTATCACCGGGCTGCTGCACACCAGATTTAATATGGCTGAAAACATCTCACTCTGGAACCGGTAATACACTTGAACTTACCATCTTCTCTTTGGCATAATTAGGAAACTCATGCTCAGACGTCAAACTCCTCTCATGCATGAATGAATTTTCTTTTTGATTCTCTATTTGACCGAGTTTATATACACACAAATATGGAAACCGAATAATCGAGCAAGTTGATGTTGCGTGGTTCAAATTTGAGTATTATTGTTGCTATGTCGTTAAAGCGGATTTCTGGTTGGTTTTCCCTTTTAAACACACCATTTCGCATCTTTTTTTACTGTTGTACTGAACTATATTCTTTTCTTTTACCGCTATTCTACAATGATACTTATCACCGGGCTGTTGCACACTAGATTTAACATATGGGCTGAAAACAGTCTACTTTAGAACCGGTAATACATTCAAACTTGTTCATATTGAACTTGGTTCTATTACTAGTATTTAATTTGTTGACTTTCTATCATATTCGGATGATTTAGGTTTTTAATTACATTATGTCTTGTTAGCATTGTTCATTGATGTTTAAATGTGTGTTGTTGCATTATGGATGATACCGGAAGCTCGTGCGCCCAATTTTGAGCCTTAATTGCCTAAGCTACTAGATTATTTGTTGCATTTTGTGGTGGCATTAAGTGTGAAACCTTGATGAATGTTAGTGTGCTTGGTGGCTAGCCATCATTATGGTTGCAATTGCTAGTGATGCGCTTGGTGAGTTTAATGGTATCCTTTTGAGTGAAGTTGTGGAGGTTCTTAGAACCGGAAAACAAAGAAAATAGGGGAGACCATGCCGATTTTCTTGTGAAATTTTCTATTTTTGTTTTTTTTGTTTTTTACCTGCACTTGATGATTTGTTAATGCTATTCTTATTTCTTGCTGATTTGCTTCTAATTTACTGTTGATGAAGAACTGCTGCTGGAAAACTGCTGCACTTTTTCACCTCTGAAAATTTGAGCATTGTACGCCTACATATTTAAGGTATGTTACAATAATTTTTACCTTCTTAAAACGCCCTACTTCGCCTCTATTTTGCTGCTTTCATTATTATGTTTTGACTATCACATTTGCACTACAATTGTAGTTACAATTTTTTGTACTGTTACTTTCTATTTTCGTAAACAGAGTTAATCTGATTGGATTCCTCACGTTTGTTCATCACCAAACTATTACGCTTATCATATGCATCAAATAAGGTACATTTAAAATGTTTCCTTAAGTAATATGCTTATGCAACATATATAGTTAATTACCCGTCCATTGAACGCTTTATTCCCCTCCACAATGAAGTATACTTCCTTTTGTTCATCCTCGTCGTGACTGACAAAGATGCAAAGTCAACAAACTTACAGTCCATATCCTAGTCTTCATCACAACAATTCTTCTGCCGTGATTATTCCTTTTGTTCATCCTCGTCGTGACTGACAAAGATGCAAAGTCAACAAACTTAACAGTCCATATCCTATTCTTCATCACAACAATTCTTCTGCCGTGATTATTGCTTTATTAATTCTTCAATTTGCCCTTGGTTTTTCACATGTGGCACTAAACAATATTTTAAAGGATATCAGATGGCAAACTCATGGATGTACAGCGGAAAATTGGATAACAAGTTTCTTGAGGGAGTTGACAAATTTTGCAATGTTCTGGTCGATAATCTGACTCCTGCTAATAAGGGATACATATTTTGTCCTTGCATGGACTGCAGAAACTATTTGAAGTATCAAGGGATAGAAAAAATAAAGGAACATTTGATTCGTCGTGGTTTTACAAAAGACTATGAAGATATAGTCCGGTGGCATGGTCAGAGGCGGTAGATGTCATGTGTAATGAACAAGAGGAAGTTGAAGATAATCAAACAATTGTGGTCGATGACAATGACATAGTAGACAATGAACCAGATTACGATGACATTGCTGCAATGCTGGAAGATGTTGAACAAGAGTTTTACAATAGGCCAGACACCTATGAGACTTTGCTGGATTCATCCAAAACACCGCTGTATTTGGGGTGTGATTCTACAAATTAAGTAAATTGAGCGCAGTCTTGAAACTCTTCAATCTAAAATCGAAATTTGGTTGGAGTGATGTGAGTTTCACTGCTCTCTTACAATTGATGAAGAGCATACTACCTAAGGATAATGTTTTACCAACATCGACTTATGAAGCAAAAAAGTTGATGTGTCCAATGGGTATAGGGTACAAAAAGATCCACGCTTGTCCATCTGGTTGTATTTTGTACTGGAAGGGTAACGATTTGCTGATAAATGTCCAGAATGTGGGAATCAGTTATGCGAGGAAAAACCAAAATGAATGCACTGGTCGTCGTAAGGTGGCATCCCCTGCTAAAGTGTTGTGGTATTTGCCCATATACCACGATTGAAGCGTCTATTTGCAGTTGAAAAAAGATGCGGAGAATCTAAGGTGGCATTCGACTCACAGAAAAATGATGGTAAATTGAGACATCCGCAGATGCGTCCCAGTGGAAAAACATTGACATGAAATTTCCTCAGTTTGCTAGCGAGCCAAGAAACTTGAGACTCGGTTTGTGTACTGATGGGATGAACCCTTACGCTACATTGAGTAGCATACCAGCACGTGGCCGATATTATTGATGATCTACAATCTTCCCCTGTGTTGTGTATGAAACCTAGGCACATTTTGTTGTCACTTTTGATATCTGGTCCAAACAACCGGGCAAAAAATAGATGTTTTTCTACAACCATTGATAGATGACCTATAACTCTTGTGGAATGAAGGGGTCAGGTGTATGACTCATTTGGAAAAAATTTTTAACTTGCGTGCTATGTTATATTGCACAATCAATGACTTTCCTGCATATAGTAATCTTTCTGGCTACACAGTCAAGATGCATGTGCATGTCCTATTTGTGGTGAGCATACATCAAATATCCGCTTGAAACTTAGTGGTAAGATGTTTACATGGGTCATCGAAAAAATGCTTCCAAAGGGCCACAGTATCGCAAGATGTCGATTGAGTTTGACGGAAAGACTGATCACAGTGTGTCTCGTCCTCCTTTACCAGGTTCAGAGGTGTATAAAAAGGTGCATAATATTGTCAACAACTTTGTCCTTCGACCAGAAACACAGAGAAAAGGGTATGGAAAAAAGTCAATCTTTTGGGACTTGAGTATTGGCAACATTAGATGTCAGACATTGTATTGATGCAATGCATATCGAAAAAATGTCGGAGAGAGTGTTACCGGAACCCTCTTGAACATACCGGCAAGACCAAAGATCACATAAAGGGGAGAAGAGATTTGATTATTTGAACATAAGGGAGATCTATGGCCACAAGAACGTGGAAAACACATGTTCTTGCCTCCTGCATGTCACACATTGTCAAAACAAGAGAAACATAGTCTGTGCAATATCCTCCACAATATCAGGTGGCCATCAGGGTATTCGTCTAACATAAGAAAACTTGTTTCATGTCTGATCTGAAATTAGTTGGAATGAAATCCCATGATTATCATGTATTAATGCAAGATTTTTTTACCCGTCGGCAATTCGTGGGATCCTACCTGATGCGGTGAGAAACGCAATCACCAACCTTTGTGTGTTTCTCAAAGCAGTATCTGCTAAAGTTCACGATGTGGATAATCTAGACAAATTACAAGCTGATCTTGTTGTCACGATGTGTCAGTTGGAGATGTATTTTCCTCCTTCATTCTTCGACATCATGGTTCATTTATTGGTTCATTTGGTCAGAGAGATTAAAGAGTGTGGCCCTGTATATCTTCGTTATATGTATCCTTTTGAAAGATACATGGGTATACTGAAGAGAAAATGAAGAATCGTCGTCGTCCGGAAGGAAGTATTATAGAGGGATATATAACAGAGGAAGTTGTTGATTTTTGTACTCACTATCTGGAACATGTTGAATCCATTGGTCTTCCTAGATCTAGACATGAAGGAAGACTCCAGGGACACGGTACCGTTGGG
Organism: Limonium bicolor; assembly: GCA_023374045.1. NCBI lineage: Eukaryota > Viridiplantae > Streptophyta > Magnoliopsida > Caryophyllales > Plumbaginaceae > Limonium > Limonium bicolor. Next base: position 117,852,034 of record CM041779.1, on the reverse strand, counting down.
AGAAAAATGAAGAGAATTGATATTGAAACCCTTAACAAAGCTCACTTAGTTGTGCTGAGTCACCTTGAAATTGTAGAACCGTATTTTGAAATGCACCTGTCCCTGCTTGCAGCACAAAATCCAACAATGAGTGACATCAGGCTAAAAAAGGACCAGGATAAAACGTTTGTGAAATGGTTCAAGGATAAAGTTTTTTCGAACTAGTCAACTACAGTGCCAGCATTAGGGAAGACGTTGGCACTTGGTCCTAATCTTGACGTTGTTTCATACGAAGGGTATGACGTAAATGGCTACAATTTTTATACGGAACGACAAGATCAAAAATCAATGAATCAAAACAGTGGCATCAATGTGGTTGCTTACCAGAGTATGTACAATGTCAGAGGTATGGGTCAAAATCCAGTGGAGTTGAAACAATCATATTACGGTGTTGTACAAGATATTTGGGTTCTAGATTACACCGCATATGAGACTTGTGTGTTTCGGTGCAAGTGGATTGACAACAGACATGGTTACCGTGAGGAGAAACATGGTATGAAACTAGTTCATCTTGGTGGTGCAACACCCACAGTTGAGCCGTTTGTTGTTGCAACTAAGGCAAAACAGGTATATTACATTTCTGACCAATCTAATCCTAGATGGTCCTTTGTACTTCAAGGAAAAAGAGGAATAGTTGGTGTGGATGGTGTGGTCGATGAGGATGAATACGACATGCAAGATGAAATACCAAGCCTTTCGATTCAATTACCAGAGTTGGACCATATTACAAATTTTGTGCGGTCAGACCATGACGAAGGAATGTGGATTTATTAATGTGAGCTTATTTATTATTTCTTTCGTCCATCAATGACATTGAATAGTTTATTTATGGCTTTTCCATTATTGATAGTTTTGTTTCCGTATTTATAATTTCTTAGTTTCATTTACTTGTTAATTATCTAAATCTTCTATTTATATTGCATGCAGGAATCAAAATGGACATCGATATGGATGATCTAGACGTATATTGTGATGAGGGTGTGGGTTTGATGGACTATGAACCATCACAGCTGCCACAGCAGCAGCTACAACACAGCTGCCACAGCAGCAGAAATGTCAAACAAACGAAAGGGTAGGGGGCCGAGCAGAGGGGTGAGGTTGAAGAAAGATGCAGATATTGATCTAATTTGGGATAAATACTTCAGAAGCTGGGGAAACTGTAAAGCTGAGTTCGCAAGCATGTTAGGAATCTTGCGAAGTCCCGTTGTTCAATTAATAAATATTGGAGGCACGAGGAGGAAGAAGTGAAAGAATCAATGTGGCAGCAAGTTCAACAACGGTACAAAATACCAGATGAAGCGCGGATGACGGTTCTTTCACTTATAGCTACACGGGCGAGGCAGTTCAGATCTTTCTTGGTGGCGAACTGGATCAGGAAATCGCGCGATGTGCCACCATGGATATTTTATGATGGCATGATCACACTGGAAGAATGGGAAGAGTTCGAGAAGTTTCACACGTCGGAGCAATTCATGGTATACATTGTTTTAATGAATCTATATTTAAGTTTGAATCTAAATTTGTATAACACAAATATTAATATGTGTATATATTGTTTTAATGAATAGTTTAATGATTTGTATTGATAGGAGGTTCAAGAAAAAGCAAGGGCAAACCGAGCAAAAAATAGATTTCAACAGTATATGGGCCGGAAGGGATACACTGGTAGCATTCCCAAGTGGAAAGATGCCGGTTTGCTCACAAAAAAGAATGACGATGGCGTTGAAGTTCCCATCGACACTGTGTATGAAGCCAACCGAGTTCAGCTCTACGTTTTGGGTCACTCAAAAGTAGATAAGGATGGGAAGATAGTACACCCGCGACCAGAGACAACAGAGTTGGTTGCTCAGATTGTAAGTGTTTAACTTGTTCAATAATAACAGTTTTGTTTAAAAGTTTATTTTTTACAATTTATAACTTATTGCTTATTTTTTGGATCATCTTACTAGGCTGAAGCCTCCCAGCGAGGGGAGATAGATATATTTGCTCCACCGAGTCAAAATGATCAGCTGAATCAACTTCTTGGATTAAAGGATCATCCTGGAAGGGTTAGAGGTTTCGGGGGACAAGTGCGTCAGAAATTTGTATTTGAAAGTCCACCTCCAAAAGTCTGACGGAGCATGAGGTGTCTGCACTTGTAGATCGGAGAGTGAATGAGGTTGTTTCTAAGGCTTTGGGGGGACGAAACCAACAAACTGATCTAACCGACCGACTTCTTCATCTAGTTGTACCGCCCCTTCTGATCCGTATCCGTTTGCTAATCTGAAGGTTAGTATGTCTCTATTAATCTTGTTCGTCATGGTAAATGTATGACTGTAAAAAATACTAGCCTTATTCACATTTAAATTGTAATTTTACTTATTTTAGGAACAAAAAACATGTCGTCTACAAATCACGCTTGATGGTTATCCTGTGGATGCTGCATACGGTACTGTGCTACAATCAGCATCAACTACATTGATTAATCTCAAGCGTCTTCCCCCATTCTATGCTAGAGTAATCCTGCAGACCATCATTGATGGATTTGAGAATGCTTTTCTTCCCATGGATATTGTGGCAAAGTCACACTATTGATGGGAAGGGTGCTATTGTACCATGGCCAGTCGGTTTTATTGTCATCACTAATGAGGTATGTCTAAATCTTTTATGAATTGTTTTCCCTTTAATGTATACATTGTTTTAACTTCTTTGTTCTTTATATTATATATGATTGGGTAGATCCCTGATCAAACGAGAAGATTGGGAAACCGTGATGAAGAGATCAACCAATCAATGGATGTTGATCGAGAGAACACACAGTTGGCTGAGGGCAACCAGAAATCCAAGGGGAAAGAACCTATGCAGACAGAGGTAACTACTGAAGCTCAGCGAAAGAAGTTTGTGTGTCCCCCCTTTGTGATCAGTCATTTCGTGAAGTATGAGAAGATACTGTATGAACTGATATTGCAAAAGAGTCTGCATATGACTAGCGTGTCAGTGTTGTTACCTGAGTGGCTTTTCCATTACGAAGCAGATCAAAGAACAATAATAAATTTTGAGGACATCAAAGAGATGCTGTGCAGAGATTTGTTGAATATATCTATCATGCAAGCATATTCCCTGTAAGTGTTACTTTTTGTTTCTTACATTCGAAAATAAATTTAAATAAAATAACTTGTAATTTAAGGACTACCTTGTTATGTATTGGTTTTGCTATTCCTCCTTTAATTATTATTATTTTTTGTTGAAGGTATCTGAAAGCTAGATTGCGTCATAAAAAAATTGGAGATGTGGTGACATTCTTATGCCCTGAAACAACATCGCTAGATTCTGCAAACAGAGACCCGGCCGGATACAGGAACTATGTGTCGCATGGTATAACGAAGGCTGTTCAAAACAGTAGTAGATACGTGATGATCCCTTTCCATCAGACGTGTGTAATACTGTCCCTCTTGAATTTAATTCGTTTTGTTAAGTTTGTGACTTATTGTATTATTATATGATAACTCTTTTCAAAATTACAATCGTAGCAACCATTGGGTACTCCTTGTGTTCTCCATGGCAACATCACAATTACTTGTGCTTGACCCATTACGAATGTATCATGACTTGCAAATCGACGACTTGTTCAAAGCGTAAGTGTTAGTTAATGAATGCAACTTATTGTTTGTCTATATAATATGATGAACCGGAATTAATGATTTAATTTTTGAACTTAACAGTGCTTATATGAAGACGGTTCTTCAACAGTTTGACAACCTTTCAATTGTTCATCTTGAGGTACAGTTATTTATCATTATTGTGTTAGTCGTAATTTGCTATTTTTGACTGTTGTTTTTGTTTTCTATATACTTGTCAGTGTCCAAGGCAAATGGACTCTAAGAGTTGTGGTTACTATGTAATGCGATACATGTTGGAAATTGTCTTAAACATAGAGAAGCTCACAAGAGATGATGAGGTATATTATACTTTCCATTACATATACATTTTATAAATCTGTCTATCATTTTTATTTAAAACAAATAAATATGTGTCTTTACATACATATTTGTTTATCTTGTTCTCTACAGGTTCGAGAACATTTCAAGAACTCGGGCAAAACTTACTCGGTCAAAGATCTGCAATTAGTTAGAGAGCAGATGTGTTTGTTCATCATCAAGTGTTTCAAGAAATAGAGTACGTATCTATGAGTTCTTATAATTTTGTGTAAGTATTTGATGTTGATGAAACAGTTGGGATCATGAGATAATTGACTCTCTAAGTCTTCATGTATTTTCTTCTGCATCTTTGTAGATCCGCGTCAACGGTGGCAGCAATGACAGAGGAAGCTCAAAGGAGGAAATGATTTCATAGATAGGACTGGGAGGTCAAAAAAGAGGGTGACTACAAGATTGTCTAGCTGTTGTCATGGTGTTTTTTTACTTCACACTTTTTTTGTTTAATTTGTGTAAAAAGTATCGATTACACTATTGGACTAGCTGTTTGTTATGATTATGTTGTAGCTTTTTAAATTGCAATGGCAATCTGTGTGTGAAGCATGCCACACATTACATATTTTGGTGAAATATGATTGTTGTACAGTGCTGCTATTATGCAGGTTTGGTGGATGTAATCATTTGTGATTACAGAGGGAATGAATGCCACATTACATATTTGGGTGAAATATGATTGTTGTACAATGCTGCTATTATGCAGGTTTTGTGGATGTAATCATTGTGATTACAGGGAATGAAAAAAACAGTAAAAAATTAAAAAAAAATATACTATAAAAGACGGTTTCAAAAAACCGTCTCTTAAAGTGAAAATGGCGCGACCGGTTTACGTCTATAAAAGACGGTTTCGATAGAACCGTCTTTTATACTGATACTATAAAAGACGGTTCAGTAAACCGTCTCTTATAATAATTTCACGCGTCTGGTAATGCGCGCGGGAAGGTGACTATAAACGACGGTTTAATGAGAACCGTCGTTTAAGGTCCCCAATTCGCGGTTAACGTTCAAAACGACCGTCGTTTAAGATAATATTGAATAAACTACGCCGGTATAAGAGACGGTTCGAAACCGTCGTTTTTAGACAGTTTGAACCGTCTCTTTTGGAGCGCGCCGTACCAGTGATGTGGTTCGGATTCCGAACCAGTCCTGGACGGCTTCGGGTCCAATCGGTTTCAGTTCGTCCAACCGATTCCAATTCTATTCGGTCACGTAAGGATTTTTATACATCTTTTTTATTCTTTTTTGATATACTTTTTCTTATTTGTTTAGATTAATTTAAAAGAAAAGTTTGACATTTTATTTACTTTATATCACATTTTTCTTTGGACTAGTTTTAAAAATTGAATATACTGGTGAGATCTAATTATATAGTGAATTTATAAGAACCAACAACACAATAGATTAATTCCGGTAAAAAAAACAGCATAATAAAACAAGCAACAACGTTACAAAATATGTTTCAGAAGGTTAAGGAATCTACCGACTTCGGTCACCAAAAATCACATTGACTTTTACATACATACCCTGTAAAGCTTATGTTTTCTTAATATTTAGAAGACAACTTGACAAAAATTGAAAACAGTGGGACTAAATCTAAAACTCTAAAAAAATTGTAACACTCCATCTCAATCCAAATGTGGTTTCGCAACTTAACACATATATATAAATGTCACAGCGGAATTCAATACACTCCAGGACCTTGCCACGGTCTGATTGACAGAATATACCGAACATTAGTACAAACCAATCTTATCCAAATACATATCCTTCTTACAATCCCCTCACATCCTATACATCTTACTAACTCAAATTGCCATACGAGTGTACATGCACAACTCGTAGGCCACCCTTAACCCGTAACGCTTGTACCCCTTCTTACTCTCACGACGGCCGCCTCCTGGCGTTCACCTGTGTAGTAAAAACAGCCCCCAAAGGGGGTCAGCACGAATGCTGGTACGATCCTCTCATGGCCCCCAAGCTAACGTGGCTACGACGACTAATTATCGATAGCATGGAGGTTGATTAGATGCATAACATAATAGAAAGTGCAGTACACAACAATCCAAATATGAACAATCAAAGTTCAAACATAATGAACGACTTAAATGTGTTCCCTTAATTAGAGAGTTAATTATTTAACTCCTTATGTTATGTTTCCTCTTAATCTTAGTCCATCCTTATCTTACCTCAATCTTAGTCTTATCTTAGTCTTAGAAACAACCATCCTTTAAAAAGGGATGGATGTAGCTTATGTTAGTCTTATAATACAAACCATCCTTTAAATAGGAATGGTTGCAACTTATCTCAACCTTATCTTATATTTGCCAACCGTTCTCTCATTAGAACTGGTTAGCCCTTAGTTCGTTGTTTATTTTCGTAGGGCTTGGTTAACCCTAGCCAGCAGCAGGACACTTACCGGCGATAAACAACATTCTTAAATTGTTGGGGATGTAGGCTAGATCCCCCCACGCCATCTTAGTATGCCTCCCTCCTAAAACAAGTAGTCCGAGGAGGTCGAGTCCATATGTCGACTCTAGGCGACGAGTCTGAAGACAAGTCATATTTGGAAGTCGGTATCTGATAAGGATATACTGACCTCCCCAATACACATGTGCCGGTACCATTCCGGATTCCTCACTCCCCCCAAAGTTAAAGTTAGTAGTAGTCTCAATGCGACGTTTGTTTGTTTAACCTCTTTCGGTTATTAACAAACTCATAATAGGGAGTGTTCATTAGTCTCACACAATTCCTTACTAAACGTTAGTTAGTAGGTTCTCACGGTAAGTTGTGTTAGTTTTCAAACATCACACAACAAACATAAAACATAATGTTCCGGTTGCATGCTTTATCTTGTTTAGTGAGCACACAAAACAAATAGCACACAAGCCAAGGGACACCTCGTTCAAGCAGGTCACAAGAAGAACTGTACCGTTCACCGTTGGTCGTTCGGTTGCTACTCTCTTCCGGAGTCCAAATACTCAAGCCCTAAAACATTCATTCAGTTTTAGGTTGTTAATCACTTAACTTAATTCAACTCATTTACTTGCTTAACCCATAATGATTCCCACACTAACACCTCTTAAGTTTTACAACTTAATCTTACAACTTAACCTTAAACTTTAAGTTTATAATTATCTTAATCTTAGGTCTTTACACCTCTAATCATCAATGCCCTCTTAATGGGGTACCATTAATACCACTAAACTTCCTTAGGGTTCTCTTTTTTTTTTTTCATTTTTAGGGTCGACCGACCTTACCGACGACCTTACCGACCGACCTTACCCAAGGTCGGTCCATTCCAGAACTCATTACCGTTTGAAAATTTCACCCCGACGACCTTGCAAGTCCGGTCCCCAAGGTCGGTCCATTCCCGAGAGTTTCCCCGTGGGATATTTAAGCCCGACCGAACTTCAAGTTCGGTCCCAAGTTCGGTCGATTCCAGAGACTCAATTCGTACACAAATACAAGCCCGACCGAACTTGTAAGTCTGGTCCCCAAGTTCGGTCGATTCAGAAACTCTTTCTGGTAGTGTAAACTGAGCTCGACCGACCTTGCAGGTCCGGTCCCTAAGGGTCGGCTCCAGAACCATGTTTCTAAATTCCCATTTGACTCCAAACTTCTCCACATGTTCCCCCATGTGTCCTAATACCATTTAGGCACTTAAACTCACCTTAGAACTTCCACAAACTCTCCAAAACACTTCCAAAGATCTAAACATTTACTAAATTCTTACAAACACTCCTAACACTTGTCATATGATTCCTTACATTTCCAACTTGTAACCTTACCAAAACTTCAACCAACCCAAGTGTTCCCTCCTTAACAGTTGAGCACTTCATAAACATCATTTTCCCATCTTCAGTTCATTTACCAAGACTTCCTCAAGTCACCTGCATATCCATGCACAAATTCCTATCTTTTCCATTATTATCCATTCCTAAACTCTCGGACATACCTAAACATTTCTTCCCATCCTTAGCACCTTAACCTTGTTCTTCTTTACCTTGACCTTCCTACACCTCCTTAGACATCTACATTTCTTTTACTCAATTACTCACCATTCTCATGACCTTGCACTCTTATACATTCCTAGTCAATCTACAACATTCTCCTTAATCTTCACTCATCACCTAAGTCCACTCATTACCATCTAAACTAAAACCTTTGTTCCACTACTAGCATCATCACTACTTAGACAAGCTTCCCAAGACTTTCATTGATATATTCCCAAGTTCATACCTAAATCACCTTAAGCATTATACCACCTTCTCCTTCAAACTTATGCACAAGTCTCACCATCCCTCTTACCATGACTCTGGTGCGTTCAATACACCCTTTTGAACTCTAATTTCCTCATAGACAACTCTAGGTCATTCTGAACCTCAAGAACTCCTTAGCTAACTCATTTCCACTCAAATTCCTCATAATGATCCTAGTGAATCCTAGGGCATTAACTCACCACTACCACTTAAACACTTTGTTTTCTACTCAAATTTCACTATAGACTCTCTAGTATATTATCATGCCCAAATGCATTGTTTTCCTCATTCAACCATCTCACACACATCAAGTTCTTTCTCATCATATCTTATCACCCAAACCAACCCATTCACAACAAAAATATATTGCAATAATCTTAAATTGCATAGCACTAAGGCTTAATGACATGGCTCTTAGGCCCTTAAATAACTTAAACTTAAACACTGAATTTCCCACATAAAAGCTTTCAACCTGCAAATACACCCATCAACTAGTAGTTATAATGCTCTTAAAATCCATCTCTTATATACTAGCTCATTCTCATTGGCTCCTTAGTCACAAGTTCACGAGCTTGTTTAAATTCTGTTTTCCTAGTTATATACCCATTACCATGTAAGCCCTAGGATACATTGGTACTCATCTAAAACTCATTCCTTAAACCTTAAACCACCATTAGGTAAGCAATTTACCTGTTTCCTCAAGCTTATCTTAACTTCCTCCTTAGACCTTTCCCTTGGGAATCTCGGCCACCATCTTAACTTCCCTTGCCATGTTCTAATCAATACACAATGACTCTCAGTGCTAAATAATACACTAACCTTAAGGAGTAAACCCTAGGTTGAAATGTGTTAAGGTATTAAATTGAATGCTTTACCTTGGAGTCTTAAGGTAGGCTTGGATATGAATCAAGAAGGACCTCCTCTAGCCCTTGGTGAATAAACATAAGCTAGAACAAGGCATAAAAACAAAGCCCCATGAGTAGTAAATTTTCGGCCATGTAGAAGAAGTGGTGGAAACATGGTTTTTCTTACATCTTCCTTACCTTGAATGAATGGAGAACCAAATGGGCTCTTCAAACTTGATTTTCCTCCATCAATGGAGTTTCCTCTTGGCACCAAAATGGAGCTTTGAAGGATTTGAAAAGATAAAAAGGAGGGCCTTGACTTAAGTAAGACAAATATGCAATTTGTTTTGGATTTGGAGCTTGGAGTTGCACTTGGAAAGTGAATGAAGGTGAGGAGCCATGAATGGAGCTCTCTCTCGGTTTTTGGAGCAGGAGAGGAGAAGAAGAAATGTGGAAGGAAGGAGAAATGAAGAGAGAGGAGAAGAAAGGTAGCTTATAAGAGATATTTTGCTTTTAAAAGCAAATAGTAACTTTTACTTTTTCTCTTCTTATAACATTTGACTACTCATGGTGACTCATCCTCCCTTAGAAAACGGCCCCCTATTAATTAAGGCAAGTCATGGTCTGTTTGACCAACTAATTAGACTTAAGTGATTAAAGACTAAACTAGTCACTATTTGGCATATTCACAAATTAGTGCACATATTTCTGAAATTTTGATTTCCATTGATTAGACTTCCTAAGTGATACTAATTAGTACACATGTTGATTAAGATGTAATCATGGGCATTTAGCCAAAACTCGATTCTAAGACAATTCTCAAAAGGTGCTTTAAGGAGTCTTAAAGCACATTTTGTGTTTAAGCTGTTTTTGAGCTTGGTTTTCTTTGAATTGATTTAAAATGTCCATTAGCATTACTAAAGTCTTATAATGGTATTTGGTGCTAATCAAAGTCACTCCAAGCTTAGAGCACGTTTTTGCCCAAAGCCCTTAAGGCACGTTCTTGTTTCCTTGGTTTAAATTGTCTACCAATTTCTAAGGCTATTCTAGCCTTACTACATCATAATTTGATGTTTACTTAGCATACTTAGGTTGGGGTATTTCAAAAATTTTCTCTAAAACTCTAGTCATTTTATATCATAAAAGCAAAAGCTTATATATGAATTATCAAATTGTTATTTATAAAATCGGAACAAAACCAACTCATTCTAAAATAGGGAGGTAGAATTTATTTAAAGGAGGGAGAAGTTTTATAAAATTAAGGAATTTTTTAGAATTAAATGTAATTTTAAATTAATATAAATGTTCATTATTATAATATATTTTAAAAATTGCTAGTAGATATTAAATCTGAAATAAAAATTAAATTAAATTAGAAATATATATATATTAATGGAAAATTTGATCAAATACCACTAAGTTTTTACTTAAATCACGATATATGATTGTGTTTTTAAATTACACAGAATAACACTAAGTTTTTACTCATTTCACCAGATAACACTCTATCGCATAATCTGTTAATTGCTTCATTAATATTCCTGAAAAATGACTAAACTACCCCAAATTAACTGCATAACAATTATTTGTCATATTGATAAATTCCATAAGATATCACTTTCATTTAACTAATAATTGGGGTAGTTTAGTTTCTTTTAGGGATATTAATGGAGTAGTTAACGAAATATGGGACAGAGTGTTTTCTGATGAATTGAGTAAAAAGTGTTATCCTATGTAATGTTAGAAACACAATAATATATCATGAATTAAGAAAACACTCAGTGCATTTGGTGAAACTTCCCCAGATTAATACAGAAAGAAGTTTGTTTTACAATTTTTATTTCAAGTTTTAAAAAATTTGTATACTAAATTATATGTTAATGTCAATAATATAGAACATTGGTTCTAAACTAGTAATTTTTTTTCTAAAAATTTATTCTAAAGATTATTTTGAGTAATTCTCATATTATTTTAATTTGCAAAATTTGATATAAAAAAACTATAAACCATTGTATTATGTGTAGAAGGGGTATATGATCAATAAAATAACATTATAATTTGTTTTACTTTAGATTATATTGCTAAAATAAAAAGATTAAGAGTTTTCTTATCTAATAGACTAAACATGATTTTTTATAATATAATTCTAAAACAAATAGTAGATATTAATAGAACAAAATTGATAATAAATACTCCTTCTTGTCCTCAACAGATTTTTTTTATCCTTTCACTCTTTTCAAAATATAAGATGTTCTACCTTTTTTGTCACCACTTTCTAATTCTACCCCTTAACTTTGATCTCACAACTGTATTGTTCAAATTACTTCAATTACCAATGTAAAAAATAAGGATAAAATGGTCTTATTCTTTTTCTCCTTAATTCTTGTGCCCGTAACTCGAAAATCATCTATTGAATACATGAGAGAGTACTAGTTAGTGATATCATGGTGATATTTTACTAAATGTTAAGGGGTGAATAAATATATATTGACATAAATAAACTAATTTAAGTATATGTTCGACGGAGTTAGGGGGCCGCACACCCTCCCCAACACGAACAATGCGAGGGTGTTATATTGTGGTCTTATGACAAATTTAAGGTTTTCTAAGCTCACACGTGACCCGTGGGACCCAATGAAAACACGTTTAGAGTAAGTTTTTTTTGTGCCAAAATCTGCAAAAAAAACTTACTTTTAACATGTTTTCCATTGGGTCTCATGGGTCACATGTGAGCTTAAAAAACTTTGTTGACAATGGTACAAAATATAACACTTTAGTATCATCCATGTAAACTTTCATCAACTTCAAACAACGTTTAAACATCTACTAAATTGAACAAAACCTCATGGATGGGGTGTGTAATTTCACCAAACGTCATGGGTTGGGGATGATTATCAATTGCTTATGGTATCTTTTAGTTTCATTTTTTAGGGAAAATTCACAATATACCCCTGTTTTCTTTCATAATTCACAATGTACCCCTTTTTTGAAACCGTGTCACAAGATACCCCTGTTTTCTTTGCTAATTCACAAAATGACCCTTTTTACTAACGGCCGTCAAATACTCCGTTAACCTCCCCTAAAATGACTATTTTGCCCTTGACTCGTTTTTTTTTTGAAAAATTCGTAGTTTTTTTGCTATTTTTTTTTGAAAATTTTAAATTTTATAATATACCCCTATTTAAGTTTGTTGTTCATGAAATATCTCTGTTTATGTTTTGAAGTTCACAAGATACCCGTATTTATGTTTTGTCGTTCACGAAATACCCTTATCACCCTGATGGCCTGGTAAAGCATCGCCTAGTTCTCTCTTGTTTTTCAAGTGTCTTTAGCCTCTTCATAATCCCAGGACAAATGTTGTTTGCATTCCAGTTCTCTGAGGTTTCTTGTCTCTCGGAATGTCTCACCAATAGCTGAGTATGAATCCCTCTCATACACAATTAGACAAAATTATAATATATGACCAGAGACAAACTAGTATAGCATAGATTATTAACATAGTTAGGTAAATACCTTCAAGTAAAGAGTAGATTGGGTTAGTCCTGTGGACAAACAATAATGTCACAGACATTGGGTTTAAAATGGCTACCGCTTGGTCGAACTCAGTAGTGGACTAGAACTTTTGTTTAGGGGCAAAAATGTTTTTGACACTATTGTTCTTTAAAACATTATGTTATTTTGTATTTTTTAAAAAATTATAAGAGCATTTTGTAAATTTTCAAAAGTTTGGGGGGGGGGGGGGGCTTCCCCCCTTTGTGTCCGCCCTTGGTCAAACTTGTGTTGTGCCTAGCACTCTAATGGGATATCGCTCAGATATTTGAATGCACCAAAATCCATCTCCCTAGTGGCCACCCCCCCCCCCCCCGAAACTTTTGAAAATTTGCAAAATGCTCTTATAAATTTTTGAAAAATACAAAATAACATAATGTTTTAAAAAACAATAGTGTTAAAAAAAAAATTGCCCCCCCCCCTAAACAAAAGTTATGGTCCGCTACTGAGTTCGACCAAGAGGTAGCCATTTTAAACCCAATGCCTGTGGCATTATTGTTTGTCCACAGGACTAAATCAATCTACTCTTTACTTGAAGGTATTTACCTAAATATGTAAATAATCCATGCTATACTAGTTTGTCTCTGGTCATATATTATAATTGTGTCTAATTGTGTATGACAGTGATTCATACTCAGCTATTGGTGAGACATTCCGAGAGACAATAAACCTCAGAGAACTGGAATACAAACAACATTTGTCCTGAGATTATGAAGAGGCTGAAGGCACTTGAAAAACAAGAGAAAACTAGGCGATGCTTTACCAGGCCATCAGGGTGATAAGGGTATTTCGTGAACGACAAATCATAAATAAGGGTATCTTGTGAACTTCAAAACATAAACAGGGGTATTTTGTGAACAACAAACTTAAATAGGTGTATATTATAAAATTAAAATTTTCAAAAAAAAGTAGCCAAAAAAACTGTGAATTTTTCAAAAAAAAAAAACGGGCCAGGGGCAAAATAGTCATTTTCCAGGGGAGGTTAACGGAGTATCACTAGTAGAAAAAACATTTTAAATGACGACACTTAAACCACGGTTAAATGAAAAACCGTGGTTTAAAGTTTATAAACCACGGTTTCTAGGGAAACCGTCATTTATAGTACACACCGGAGAGAATAAACCACGGTTTTTGGAGAACCGTGGTATATAGTTTACTTATAAACCACGGTTTGTAGGGCAACCGTCATTTATAGTACATGCCAGAGAGAATAAACCACGGTTTTTGGAGAACCGTGGTATATAACTGTCACACCGGAGAGAATAAACCACGGTTTTTAAAGAACCGTGGTATATAACCGTCACGCCGGAGAGAATAAACCACGGTTTTTGGAGAACCGTGGTATATAGTCTGAGCGGGAATTTTAATTTTCGGCCCAAATCAACGCGGCTCTCTTCTCTCCAGCATGTACTATAAATGACGGTTGCCCTACAAACCGTGGTTTATAAGTAAACAAAGAGAGCCGCGTTAATTTGGGCCGAAAATTAAAATTCCCGCTCAGACTATATACCACGGTTTTTGGAGAACCGTGGTATATAACCGTCACGCCGGAGAGAATAAACCACGGTTTTTTGAGAACCGTGGTATATAACCGTCACGCCGGAGAGAATAAACCACGGTTTTTAAAGAACCGTGGTATATAACCATCACGCCAGAGAGAATAAACCACGGTTTTTGGAGAACCGTGGTATAGTCTGAGCGGGAATTTTAATTTTCGGCCCAAATTAACGCGGCTCTCTTTGTTCTCTTATATATTTCTCTCACTGTAATTGCAACCCACACTGGCGAACAAGGATTGAACGCTCCTCTTCCTCATTCTCTTCACCTCCCAGTAACTTTTACAACCCACGCCGGCGAACATGGAACATGCTCTACGCCATCTCTTCAACCTCCCGGTAATTTCGCAACCCATACTAGTGAATAAGGAACATGCTCTATGCCATATCAACCGCACTGTAAATTTGCTACCCATACTGACGAACAAGGAACATGCTCCTACCTTTCTCATTATCTTGTTTTCATGGTAATTTTTGCAACCCACACTGGCGAACAAGGTACGTGCTTTGCGTCTCATCCTCATCTCCACTCATTGTAATTTTTGCAACCCCAGCCGGCGAACAACGAACATGCTCTACACCACATCCATTCTCTTCAACCTCACGGTAATTTTGGAACCCACCGACGAACAAGGAGCATACTGCGCTTCCATTCTTCACTCACGATTTTGCAACCTTAATTCACAAACAAGGAACATACATAATCTGGCATCTTCATTGTCTTGTATATGCGCTCTATTGAGATTTCAAGATTGAAGGCGAAGATTTGAAAAATTCATGGACTATAAACCACGGTTTCATGTATAACCGTGGTTTATTCATTGTTTTTTTTTCACCTTATATACCACGGTTTTTAGAATAACCGTCATTTATTACAAACCGTGAGGTTATATACCACGGTTCTCCAAAAACCGTGGTTTATTCTCTCCGGTGTGACGGTTATATACCACGGTTCTCCAAAAACCATGGTTTATTCTCTCCGGCATGTACTATAAATGACGGTTGCCCTACAAACCGTGGTTTATAACCGTGTTTTTTTTACATTATATACCACGGTTTTTAGAATAACCGTCATTTATTACTCACTATAAATGATGGTTATTAGCATAAACGTGGTTTATAGTTAACAAGTTCCGCGTGAGAAATACTTTAAAATGACGGTTTATAGAACCGTGGTTTTTATCTTCATTTAAAACCACGGTTTTGAACCGTGGTATATAATATTTTGGCATTTGCGACGGGAGCAAATACCACGGTTGAAAACCGTGGTATATAAGCGAAATAACCGTGGTATATAATGTTTTTTCTACTAGTGTATTTGACGGCCGTTAGTAAAAAGGGGCATTTTGTGAATTAGCAAAGAAAACAGGGGTATCTTGTGACACAGTTTCAAAAAAGGGGTATATTGTGAATTACGAAAGAAAACAGGGGTATATTGTGTTTCCCTTTTTTTATTACTATTAAAATATAATTAGCAGTTGCATGTAAAAATACGGAAATAAGCTTAAGCTGAGATAAGTAGGATCGTATGATCTTAACGGTCCTATATTTAAATCCAGCATGCAATGAGACTTGATAGGATATATCTAGATTATAAGATCCCACCATCCGGATTGCGATCCTATTAACAATTATTCCCGAACTTGGTTAGTACTTTAGTTCTAATGTTTAGCATAATTACCGCCACCAGACATCAAAGGTTTTAGGTGCAACCTCCAAATGGAACTTTATAGAGATTACTCCCTATGGTTAGAGCAGAATTCATATTGGATCAGGGTTGGAGAAGCATACGAATAAAAGACACTTGGTTCCAGCCCAAAACATCTTTAATGCCTAGCCCATCATCTCTTTTGGGCATGGAGATGGACATCCAAACACTGGACAATAACATTTGTAGAGTACGCCAGACCAGAGGAATTGCTTACAAATTATTTCTAGTTTCTAGGTCACCTTGCTTGGGAATAGCAAAAAATGTTAGTCAATATGTGCGAGGTAAGGGGTAGTACCCCAAGATAATGAATTGGCAGTGTCTCTTCTTCAAATCCGAGTAATAATAAAAAGAGCATTTTTCATCAGTTGCAATGCCACCAAAGAAGGTCGTACATTGCATGGGCTAATGTGAAGCCTTGATACAATAGAGAAATGATTAATGGTTGTTTTAAGGAAAGCAACTGATGAGTAATCTTTTCTACAGAACAATAAAAGAATAATCAGCAGAGCTAAGGTTGATAATGTTGGCTTTTTTGACAAAAAGGGTGATGTAAAAAGCATAATTTTGGTGATGTTTCATGAGGATCTAGAAAGATATTCCTCCATGCAATCACAAAAACGAGGGGGCGGACGGAGTGGTAGTGAATCTGATGAGACCAAAGCCTTTTACTCACGGTAAACTGATAGTAATGAAGCATACTTGTATTTTAAGGGGACAAATTGTCAATGAGCCTTACAGTACCGTATATGGCTAAACAAGAAAAAGAAAGATAAAATAGAACCTCTCCCGAAGGAGCCTAATTAGGACAAGCCTGTCTATCCACAAAGTGGCCAAGATGAGTAAATTATTTGATGCCCTTTTTACTCTAATCCCTTGCCTTAAATAACTAATAAATTACTAGGGCAAGGGATAACCGCTAGCTATCCCAAAACTGCCCTCGGTCCCCTTTTTGTGATCCTATCATACCTCCCCCGATAAACCACCTTGTCCTCAAGGTGGTGTGTGAAAAATAAAGTAAAATTTTGGTATCATGGTCCGTTCGTGTCGGTGTCAGACAACTCCCGTCTGATTGTAGCATCATCGTGGCCCCCTGATTATAGTATATTCCCTCTCCGTAGACAGTCACCTTGTCCTTAAGGTGGTGATGTACCGGGGCAATTTCATTGGGACAGCAAAAGCTTGCAGATTCCAGTTGTAGATATTCCTGGAGGGATGGCGAACTAGTAGCCTCTGTTTCTGGCCATAAGCGGTGATATTCAGCTATGTACCCCGTGAAAAGTAAATTACGGTTGTCCACTATTTCACCAACCCACCGACTTATTTCTTTAGCTGGGGTCACTGACGATTTTGGGTCGGCCCAATATTAATAATCATTTCGGAAGCCCATGAGTTTCGCTAGTAATGCTCGGTTGTCCATTCTTTTCAATAGTATAAATTCTTTCTGTGCCAGCGTGTAAACTGGTGGGTCGATTTTTAATATCAGCCCCAAAATATTTCCAGCTACAGTAGCATTGAATATCTCGCACAAATATCGTCCGACTGATATTGGATTTTTATTTACCTATCTCCCAAAAAAGAATAACCCTAGTCACGGCCATCTTATGCGATCTGCTCCGATCTTCTTCAACCTCAGGCCTCCAGTTGCTGTATCTATTTCTAACGACCCACCATTCTCGAGCTTCTGAATTGTGTGTCGATGGCCGCCTGTGGAGGGTGATTTTTCGGTATGGGGGGTCTATCTAAATACGGACTAGCTGAGATGCCTAGATCCTAGAAATTGCCATTCTGTGGAGGGCGGAAACCCGTTATTCTAGCAACCCTCAAATACCTACTTAATCGTCCGTCTTTCCCAGAAAGCATAAGGGGAGTGTAAGTGTGCACTACACCCGCTCTCAATGGGCTCCACGCGGACTTATGCCCTAAGGGCGGAAATTGACTAGAGTCGCCACCTAGTTTAACCTAAGGAACTAGGAAGAGATGAGAAGGGTTCTAAGAACCGTTAATTGACTCTGATGATTTGCATATGGATTGGGCTTATCTGGTCATATGTAGAGATTCTATATGGATTCGCACTGGGTTACACCCCTTAGAAGTGGCGACGACCACGACTTCAGATTGGTGCCCGAGGAAACCTCGGTCTCCAATTGTGGGATTACCTTCTTTCAAAACCTTTATAGAGAGATTCATTCAAAAGCCATGGATAGGTAGGACGATAGGGGAGAAAATGAGTGGATGAGGCGAGCTTTTCTGCCAAGCTAGCACCAAGAAGAGGGATTGGTGAATTCGGATGAATATAGAATGAGGATTTGTGAAGAGTCTGAGGTTGAGTGAATAGACAAAACTTGGAGGTTTGTTGATTTGAAGTTTGTGGGAGCCGAAGAAGGTTGGGCGTTTCGAAAGATATGAGAGCCACTTTAGAAGGGAAAGGGGTTTTTTTGTTTGGAATGGGGTCGTACCCTAGATGGGCTGCCTACGTACTCAACTCCCTGTTGAGATCAGACCTTACGTAGTTCACTTTTTGGGTTTTGGAAGTTTTGAAGGGTATGAAGTCTTGGGTGTGAGGGATTAGTCTGTGAGACGCTCGGGTCTATGAGACATTTGGGGTGTTCATGTAGTGGGAGGTATGGGATATCAAGGTCTGTGAGACGCTCGGGTCTGTGAGACATTTGAAACCTTGAGATGTCGAAGTCTGTGAGACGCTTGGGTCTGTGAGACGCTCGGGTCTGAGAGACGCTCAGGTCTGTGAGACGTTCGAATCATTGGAATGACAAAGTCTGTGAGACGCTCGGGTCAATGAGACATTTAGAGTGTGGAAGAAATTGGAATGGAATTGAAATCGAAGTTGAAGCAGGGTTGAATGAATATTGATTTGAATTGGAACTGAAATGAATTTGGATTTGAATGAGTTTGGATTGGGGTTGGAAACGGGCTGTGTCAAAGTTAGACTGAGTCAAAATGAGATCGAGCCAAAGTTGGGTCATGGTCAAACTTGGGCTGGTCAAGTTAAGTCAAGGTCAAGCTTGGGCTGGTCAAAGTTAGGTCAAGGTCGAGCTTGGCTGGTCAGAGTTAAGTCAGGTCAAGCTTGGGCTGGTCAAAGTTAGGTCAAGGTCGAGCTTGGGCTGGTCAAAGTTAGGTTGGTCAAAGTTGGCCCAGGTTAGGGTTGGGTCAAAGTCAAAGTTTGGGTTGGTCAAGGGGTTTTGTCTAGGCTTTTGGGATGGGCTGGACCTTGTGAGCTTTTGGGCCGAATTGGGCCTTTATGGATTTTGGGCTAGGATGAGTTTTTTTTTAGTTGGGCTGAAATGGGCCTTATTGGTTTTGGATTGAAGTTGGATTGGATTGGAGATGGGTTTGAATCGGTTTTTAGATTGATTTTTAATTGAAAATGAATTGAGGTTGAATTGAAATTGTGTGCCAAATTCGGACTAATGAACCAGGTTTGGGCCTTGGAAAAGTGGGCCGAATTGGGCTTTGAAATTTGGACCGAATTAGGCCTTAAAATGTGGGCCAGAATTGGCTTTGGAAAGCGGGCCAGGTTTGGAGCTCGAAAATAGGCCGGGTTGAGCCTTCGAAAGCGGGCCAGGTTCGGTTTTGGAAAACGGGCCAGGTTTGGAAGTGGGCCAGATTGAATTTGATTATTGGGCCTCAAACTGAAATGATTGTTGAGCCTCGAATTGGATGATTTGCAGTTGGGATTGACATTGAATTTGGAATGAATTTTGAATTGTGTATGAAGAGTGTTTGATGAGTGAGTGGGGGGAAGGATTACATTTGAAATGTGTTCGATGAGTGAGTAGGGGAGCTGATTTTGAAGTATGTTTGGTGCTAGAGTGTGAGAGAGATTGATTTTGTAGAGTGTTTGATGAGAGTATGAGAGAGATGGTTTTGTGAGTGTTTGATGAGAGAGTATGAAAGCTTGATATTGAAGAGTGTACGATGTGTGAGTATGAGAGGGATGATTTTGGAGTGTGTTTGATGAGAAAGTGTGAAAGGGATTGATTTTGGAGTGTGTTTGATGAGCGTGTGTGAAAGAGATTGATTTGAAGGGGATGAGGTGTGAGTATGGGAGGGATTGATTTTAAAGAGTGTTAGATGAGAGAGATTGGTTTGAAATTGAATTTTTGAGCTGAATTTGGAATTGAATTTTGGGTTTTGAATTGAATTTATATTGGTTGAAAACGAATCATTGATTGTGAGTTTTATTCTGACAATTATGGATTGTTTGGAAATTTTATAAAGAAAAGGGATCCCCCACCGACCAGACTCTACGGCCGTTTGAGTGAGAAACATCCCCGAACCTAGAAGCTTTCTAAACTGGACTTTGTCCAGAAATAAGTGGGCAAACCTAAAAGCTATTCTATGGCCATCTGTGCTAAGCCGATCTATCAATTATAAATACAAAGTTGACAAATGAATGAAGACGGCCAATGCATTATTGAATCAAACATGTAAAGGCAAGCAGTCAAGAATATGTACAACAGATGGTCGGAAGAACAACAATCATACAGTGTACAAAATTATAAAACCCAAAACTATATTAGGCAGCACAATTAATAGACAAGTTACAATTCAAGATAAGAATTAAAGTTTTGAATAAAAAAAAACAAGCTGCTATGGGGGGTCGCATCGACGCCGCCTCACTCGAGCTGAAGGGTCCGAAGAGATACACCAACCGTTTTTTTTTATGTTTGATGGGAGAGTCCCGGTAGTCCTAGCCAAGGTTCAGCTCCCTAATCCCCAAGCAATTCCTCGTTCCTTAAGAAATACATACATGCCATGGAACACAGTCAAAGAGACACAAGATTAATTAGTAATGAAATATAAGAGGGTTGGGGTGTGTGCAATGGGATCATACGGCCCCTCTCAATGGGAGGAAAGGGGGCAATCTAATCATCTCCCACACCCTAACCGAGAACATAGAAAAGAGTTTCAAACTACCAACGAATGCTATGAATCATAAAATAAATCAAGCATTGGGGTTGCTACTCAAATTAATTCGTCATCTTAGATTGAGACTCAACCCGAAGTGTAGTATCAAAGAGGTGAGGTTGTGAGTCATGTGGGATCACACCTAGGAGGGTTTATATCATTTCCCTCTAGGATGAAAAATTAATAAGGACCATCCAGCCAATGAGTGATTTATGCACAATTTATAGCATTCGGGTAACTAACACTCGATTCGTGTTCTTATCCAAGCGCAAGGAACAAATTACATGCTAGTATGAACTTAATTTCCAAACCAAATCGATGCGCAAGGGACAAGTTCAAGGCTTGATATAACTCAATTTCCAAACCTAATTCAAGGCGTAAAGAAGGAAATCAGCAGTATTGCTTGAGATGAGGAAGCTGACCGGTAGGGCTTTCAAACCCATGAGGTACCAAGCCCAAAGCACATCAATACAGTCCATCTTGAAGCTCAAAGCCCACCGGTGTAGTCAACAAAGGATCAGCCCATGTCCAATCGATTAATATACCAGAGAAGTGCTGCAACGGTTCAACGCAGTGTGTAGTCGATTCCAAATCAAGCAAATCCGGCCCAAATCCAGCCATGACTTATCAGTTTTTGCCTGTGCCTCGAAAGAAACAAGTTCTGGCACGTGAGTATTAAACCGTCAGAACCGAGCTAATAACAACTAAAGGCCTGGCCGGAGTCTAAATATGGACAAGATCATCAGAGAAAGATAAATGGGCTTTCAAGTTCCGACAAGCACAAAGAGATTGGTTCAGACAGTAAGCAATCCAATTTAGCATTTCAAACAGATTCGACAGAATATAAAGTTCTGTGAGTGGGTTCGACCAAGCACTAACAATAATGATAGGACAAAGGAATCACCGTGGTCCAAAGCAAGTGACATTCAACACCAATTTGAAGTCCTCACAGATAAAAATCTAATAAAAATACAACGGATCAGACTGAAAAGTGTTACCAACAGGGCAGTCCATGCACTTAGCCCGCTTTTGAATCGGTTAGCCAAAATGTTTTTCCATGCCAGATTCGACTTCCCCAGTGAAGCCAAACTACTAATCTCATTTTAACACTTCGAACCCATATTGAATCACGGATACACAAGTCCAGAATGGAGATCATTCCAGCAACCCAACATCAACATGGGATGAGTAATATCACATAAATGGAAAACATAAACCTGTTGCAAAGAAACAAGGTCAAAATTCCAAACCAAACAAATCTGGAAAAGTCCCATAATGCCTAGGTCAAGATACATAATCGAGGAAGGAGTTTCACGGAACACCCAATAAACTCGTAACAACCACAAGCGAACAAACCCAATAGGAAATACCGCATCTGAACATTATCTGTTGGGCATCCTAATACTCAGTGAAATTCTCCCCGAAGCCTCAAACTTCAGAATGCATGCGGCACCCTGGTTCGATGAGAAAGCTGGTATTCCATCAAGAGCGTAGAAAGCGACAGCGACGGTGAAGACCCAAGAGCGATACAGAAACATCACCCGAGAGTGGGACAGGATGTGATTCGATCGATCCGTGGAGCTTCGTGAGAAACCAATGGAGGCAAAATTTGGAAACCCTCAGAGAGACAAGGGGTTCACTTCCGTCTCCTCTCTTGGGATTGATCGAGTTCGAAGCAGCAACGTCCAAAAGCCGGATAGACCGTGAAGAAGGAAGGAGTGTGGAGGACTGTTTTTAATCGCAAGTTTGAGTTGTAAATCACTGTCGTGAGGAGAAAGATCTGAGAATAAATAGAAGGGAGGAGAAAGAGTTAGAGTGGAAGGGAGTGAAGTTGCAGTCGAACGAGGGAGAAGGCATAGTTGGGGTTTTTCTCGATTGCTTTGAGACGAAGACGGAAACGGTGATGGAAGAGTTGGAGAGGGTTCCGTTTTTTTTTTTGGTTTTCTGGCTATGAGATCGAGAGAAGGATGAAGGAGATGGCGGGTGTCTTCTGGTTCTGGTTTTTTGGAGATGAAGAAGAGAAATCATCGAGAGCTGAGCCTAGGAGAAGGAGGCAACTGGTGTCTTTGTAAAGAGGCCCTAGGGTTTTTCCTTTTGTCATGCTGAAGTGAGGTAGGGTGTGGAATGGGCCTTGAAGGTTGGGCCTTATTTGGTTTTGAAGCAGATTGGGTCATGACTAAATTGACTGGTTGGTTATCTGGTTTGAATGGATGAATGAGGAAAAATAAACTAACATAGACGGGGATGCAAGAAATAACACAGAAATTATAACTCAAATTGAATACTCCCTAAAACGCTAATGTTTAAAAAAAACAAGAATACAAAGTAAGATGAATGGATTTTATCAATAAAATAAATCTTTTTTTATATATATATAACATGAAATGATAAAATGCAGACAAAGTAACGTATAAGTAAAATGATAAAAGTAATGATACTGATAAATGTATAAAATGTTGGGAACAATACTAAAAATGATAATGATAAAGGAAAAGCAAACACTAAAAATAAAAAGACGAGAAAATGGGATAAAATAAAAGATCTATGAACAATAAAAGAAATGAATAGATAAATAAACGAAAAGGGATGGGTTTGAAATTGGGTTGTCGTTGGAAATTCATTTTCGAATAATTGGTTTTTTTTTGAAATGCTTTGAAAAATGATTTAAGAATTTTGTGAAAAAATGATGGTTTCGTTTTGGCACGCACGCACGTTAGTACGTTTTGAAAAAGAAAGGCGACGACCCTTCTTATTTTATTCATTATTTCGAAATTTGCTTTATGGGGTGAGAATTTTTGGTGTCTACAGATGGCTCCCCTTGATTCAATTCTGTGAGCCCTTGCAGAATTGGATCAAGGTTGACGGGACGCCAAAAATTCTCACTGCGGTTTATGATTTGTTCTTATGGGTGCGGGTGCACGGGGACTTATGACGGGCCCCAACTAAACCTCTTGACGTCTAGCTATAGGACTTATGACGAGCCTATAATGCAATTGAAAGTACGAGGACTTATGACGAGCCTCAACTAGACCTCTTGATATCTAGTCATAGGACTTATGACGAGCCTATGATACTAACAATTAGATTGATTGGGGTGCACGAGGACTTATGACGAGCCTCAACTAGACCTCTTGACATCTAGCTATAGGACTTATGACGATCCTATAATGCAATTGAAAGTACGAGGACTTAGGAGTGCCTCAACTAGACCTCTTGACATCTAGCTATAGGACTTATGACGAGCCTATAATACCTTAATGGAGTACCGTACTAGTAGCGTAATAGCTGCTGCTAGCAGGTGGATGTGAAACGATCTTGCGCTAGTAGCGTAATAGCTGCCTAGTGAAGGAAAAAAACTGACGGGACCGCACTAGTAGCGTAATAGCTGCCTAGTGGGTTATAGAATGAACGATCTCGCACCAGTAGCGTAATAGCTTCCTAGTGGAGGAAAAACGGCGGGACCGCACTAGTAGCGTAATAGCTGCCTAGTGGGTTATGAAGTGAACGATCTCGCACTAGTAGCGTAATAGCTGCCTAGTGGAGGAAAAAAGGCGAGACCGTACTAGTAGCGTAATAGCTGCCTAGTGGGTTAGGAATTGGACGATTTCGCACTAGTAGCGTAATAGCTGCCTAGTGGAGGAAAAAAGGCGAGACCGCACTAGTAGCGTAATAGCTGCCTAGCGGGTGATGAAGTGAACGATCTCGCACTAGTAGCGTAATAGCTGCCTAGTGGAGGAAAAAAGGCGAGACCGCACTAGTAGCGTAATAGCTGCCTAGTGGGTTGTGAAATGAACGATCTCGCACTAGTAGCGTAATAGCTGCCTAGTGGGTTATGAAGTGAACGATCTCGCACTAGTAGCGTAATAGCTGCTAGTGGAGGAAAAAAGCGAGACCGTACTAGTAGCGTAATAGCTGCCTAGTGGGTTAGGAATTGGACGATTTCGCACTAGTAGCGTAATAGCTGCCTAGTGGAGGAAAAAAGGCGAGACCGCACTAGTAGCGTAATAGCTGCCTAGCGGGTGATGAAGTGAACGATCTCGCACTAGTAGCGTAATAGCTGCCTAGTGGAGGAAAAAAGGCGAGACCGCACTAGTAGCGTAATAGCTGCCTAGTGGGTTGTGAAATGAACGATCTCGCACTAGTAGCGTAATAGCTGCCTAGTGGGTTATAGAATGAACGATCTCGCACCAGTAGCGTAATAGCTTCCTAGTGAGGAAAACGGGACCGCACTAGTAGCGTAATAGCTGCCTAGTGGGTAAAATGAAAAAGTGACCGCACTAGTAGCGCAATAGCTGCCTAGCTAGCGATGTAAGACAAAAGTGACCGCACTAGTAGCGCAATAGCTGCCTAGCGGGTGTAAAGCGAAAAAACGACCGCACCAGTAGCGCAATAGCTGTCTGGCGGGTGTAAAACGAAAAGCGACCGCACTAGTAGCGCATAGCTGCCTAGCGGGTGTAAAACGAAAAGTCGACCGCACTAGTAGCGCAATAGCTGCCTAGTGGGTGTAAAACAAAAGGTCGACCGCACTAGTAGCGCAATAGCTGCCTAGCGGGTGTAAAATGAAAATGTGACCGCACTAGTAGCGTAATAGCTGTCTAGCGGGTGTAAAACGAAAAATGCGACCGCACTAGTAGCGCAATGGCTGCCTAGCGGGTGTAAAACGAAAAAGCGACCGCACTAGTAGCGCAATAGCTGCCTAGCGGGTGTAAAAATGAAGAATGCGACCGCACTAGTAGCGCAATAGCTGCCTAGCGGGTGTAAAACGAAAAAGCGACCGCACTAGTAGCGCAATAGCTGCCTAGCGGGTGTAAAACTAAAATGTGACCGTGACCGCACTAGTAGCGCAATAGCTGCCTAGCGGTGTGAAGATGCATTAGATAGTGAACAAAATTTTGTGGGTATATGCAAGTGATATGCGATGTGAGAGGTTAACAATTGTATAATTGAATCGAACTCCCCCTTTGTGGGTGTAGGTTTTTGTGTGAGCGGATGGCTCTAGAGTTACACCAAAACTTCGGGATGGCTCTGGTGGCTCCGACATGGCTTCAAGGATCTGAGATGGCTCCAGCATGCGTTGATGGCTCCGGATTACGTTGGTGGCTCCGACATGCACTGATGGCTCCGGTGTGACCAATGGTCTCGGGGTGGTTGGTGGGTTTGACATGGTTGGTGATTTTGTGGCAATTTATGGGCTTTCATTTGCCTTGAGATTTTTTTCAGGGTGGTTTGATGGCTCCGAGGATGGATTTATTGTTTTTGACAGGATTTGTTGTGGACTTTGTAGTGAGTGAATGGTTTCACGAGTGAATGATGAACACATTGCACGAATTTGTTGGGAATTCCCCATCATGGTTCCAGGATTTCCATGGATGGCTCCGGGATGACCTTGTGATGATTGAGCATGATGATGCTTTGGGTTCACTTCAAGGACACCGAGGGGAAAATGGAAGTTTTGCCTTTGATGTGGTCGCACCCTGAACAGGCTGCCTACGTACTCAATTCCGTATTGAGATCAGACCATACGTAGTTCGATCCTCTGTAAGCAAGGTCTTGGTGACGAAATGGCTTCGACAGGGATTTGAAGTGGCTTCTGTATCGTTCTCGAACTGTTGGGATGGCTCCGTATAGCTCTGGAGAAGGTCTCAATATTTGAGGACGGCTCTTGATGGCTCCAACTGGGTTCGATATGGCCGTGGGATGGCTCCAATTAACATCTTTTGACAAAATGTTATGCTTCAACACAACAAACGAAGCTGACTTTCAGCGAGACTAGGTGGAGTTCTTACCAGTCGGATGTTGAAAAGAAAGTGATTATGATGCATGCAAATACTAAATGCTAGTAGAGATGCAAAATGCATATGCAGTTTTTGAAGAGAAGGTACGATTCAATCTCTATATTATGAGGTTTACGAATATAAGACATCTTCGGTTCGATCTTGAGTGATGTTGAACTGGAATGTGTGAATCACTTTCCTCTCATGGACGGATATGGGTCAATCTCTCGTGAGTATGGTCGTGTGTGCTAAATGGTGTGATGATACTCTCGATGGTCGGAGCAGTATTTTCCTTAGAATTCCTTTTGAGGTTCTAGACTTTCCGATCCTTACAAATTTCTCACCTGTAATGGGGTAGGCTGTTATGTCTTGATGTTTAGAATGAAGATTCACTCGCACTCATAAGACCTTGTGGTGTAAGGTCACACTCATTCGCTCATGGTCCCTTTGATATGACGGACATGTTGATAACAGCACGAATCTTATGATTCATGTTTCAGATCCGATACTTTCAGTTAACGCTCATTGACTTACGAGTCAGAGGTCTTTATTGGGTTGTAATGGGGCTGAGGGGTATGGTGTATGTCACATGGGACTGGAGGATTTGTTTGGGAATTGTGGAGGTTTTGTGCAATAGAGGATATGTTTCGCCTTTGCCATGGGTGGAATGATTAGACAGGTTTCGATAACCTTTTGGTTTCTGTTGGACATCATTGGTCCTTTGGATTTGGTTTTGCTCCTTTTGCCTCTTCTGGCGTTCGATTTGAACTTTCTTCTCATTTTGTTTTTGAAACTGCATTTGGCTCATCAACTTCCTCAAGCATTTTTTGTTTTGCATTTTGGCTTTCAGCTTCAAAGTTGCATTGACTATCGATCTACTTGAACATTTTCAGCTTTCTTTTAGGTGTTTGGCCTTGGAGTTGCATTGACTCACTGATTTCTTCAAAGCATTTCATTTGTTGTTTTGTGAAGATGGTGGGGGAGAGACCATGGCTCCGGCTCCTTTGAGATCCTCTATTGCAAGGGCAAGTAAGTATATGTACGTGGGTTGGCATGTTGTGGAGTTCACAGAAAAAGGTTCATCGTGAAAGGCTCAGCGGGGCTCACTAAGGGGATATGTAAAGGGCAGTCAAAGCTTTTTTTGGTTTTGTGGAGGTTTTTATTCCTAAGTGCCTCGTCATTCTCATTAGTCAATGATATTTTCTTACTATTCTCGGATCTTTGTATGAATCACAGTTCGTATCCTGTTTATCGACATTGATCTCGCTATGAATTGTACCTTTCCATATGCTGAAGGAATACACAAGTCGCTCATGGTTTTACCTCTGTGGACTCGCTCTATCTTTCCTCATTGCTCAATAGATTGTCCAAAACATTCATTTGAAATTCAAAGGAAAATACCGCTCTTCGCACACTACTCACTTGGTTTGTGGTGCTGATTTTGATTGGACCCTTGTACTCATTGACAGGTCGAGAGTTAAGGGGTTCACGCACTCTGTTCAATCAATCTCTCATGATTTTCCCGAAGATGTCGTTTTGATATGGGAGTATGCAAATGCAATTATCTACCATGCGATGTATTGTGGTAATATGGAATTACCATGTATAGGATGCATGAAATGCTGAAAATGATGAATTGAGATGGTTGACTGAATGTTTTTTTTGTGTGTTTGTTTTGTTTTTGGATGCAATGCATGAGTGGTAAGGTTATGACTAGTCTCGCTTGAGCTGAATTCAGCTTGCAGTTCATGAAGCTCATCCCGTCATTGTTGGCTCTGAAGGTGGTCGAGTTGTGGTGATTGTTGTCGAAGAAGTAATTCTCGAGTGAGGTCAGGTTGGTGATTGGCTCCTGAATCTTGGGACTTTTAGGGAGTGACAACTCCCGCATGGTGACCCACTAATATGACATGGGCTGCATTTTCTAGGATTTTTGAAGGTATGTTTTTTGGATTTTTGGATGTATGATTTTGTTTTTTGATTTTCGGATGTACGAATTTTTTTGGATTTTCGGATGTACGTTTTTTTTTGGATTTTTTTTTTGGATTTTTTTTTGTGTATGCTTTTTGTGGTTGTTGGTCTCTATGTACATGGTATGCTGAATGGGGAAAAAAAAGCTTGAATGCCCGGTATTTCTCGCTATCGCTTCGAAGATCATGTCGCCACTCATAGGCAAAGGCAGTATTCACCTGCAAACACGACCATCACTGTAGAAAGAATAATCTGACAAATGTTAGCATGCTTGAAAAATGGGATGAATGCTCGTGTGAGGTGTGTTGGGAATGCAACATGTGATTATGCAATTTTTCTGAGGTGAGTATGATTCATACATGATTAATGAATGCGAAATGACCAAAAAATGGGAAGAAGCAAGTTGTATGTGCTAAAAGAAATCAAGTTTTTAGAAAATAGTTTGAAAAGACGTGTTTTCGAAGTGGTAGGTTTTCTCAGTACGAATTTCGACGCTCGGTCATTCGCAAATAAAATAGGGAGTGGGGAACCCTATACACATTGATCTAAAAAACTCAGAGGGAATGTATAAACCTATACATGCAGTCTATTCGGAAATTGACAAGAGAGGAAAGAATGCTAGGGGAAAACCTATACATCAATTCTAAAAGTCATTAATGGGGGAGTTCGAGTTTAAAAAACTTCTTCTGAACTCTTCTGGTCCGTTTTCAGGCTTCTGATTGACTACTCACACTCGAACTTCTGGTTGACTGCTCGCTCGTCTTCAGCTCTCGATTGGCTGTTCGCTCGTCTTCGGGCTCTTGGTTGCTCGTTCGTCTTTGGGCTCTTGCAGCAAAGTGATACTGTGATTAAGAGATACGGGTTGGTGTTCTTCTGACTCTCAACAATTTCGAACCTAAGCGGTTGTACCTAGTCTTCATGTTGTTTGACCTAGGTTGGTGTTCCTCTGATTTTCAACAGTTTGAACCGAACCGGTGTCACTAGTCTTATGTCGCTCGGCTAGCTCCACGGATTGGTGCGCCTCTGGCCTTCAGCTCGATCCGCGTAGTCGATCTTCGTGCTGCTCCACTTGCTCTGACGAGGGGAATGAGGGATTTTTTGAGAAAGGAAAGGTGAATGATCGAGCACAAAATCATTGTGAAAATCCACCACTTTTGTGAAAACACGAAATGAGTAGTACGCTCCACAGTAATGACCGCTGCTTTTGAAGGTGGGTTGAACTTCAAAAATAGCGGGTCACAACATGGGGACTAAATCATTTATTTTGAAAAACATTTGTGAAAATCAACTTGAAAATTGTTTTCAAAAACAAGTTTGAGATACTATTCGTGAAAAAAAGTTGTTTGAAATTCGTTTGTAAAAAGCAGGTTTTTGAAATCTGTTTTTGGAAATAGTTTTTGAAACAACATTTGTGAGAAATATTGATTGAAAATCATTTGAAAATAATAGATTTTTGAAATCTGTTCTTTGCAAAACGTTTGATAAAGGTTGTTTTCTGGAAGACTTTGATTGAAACCGGTTTTGAAAAAATGTTTTGGAAATAACAATTTTGAAAACATTCGAGATGGACGACTTTGAAGATATTTCATTGGAGTGTTCGACATGATTGATTTTCTGATTTTTGCTAATTTTTGAAACATGATCACGCAGATGTAAACGCAAAATAAAAAAATCGTGGCTGATTTTATGTGGAGCTGAGTGTGAATGATTGGGATAATCACCTTCCAGGTCAATTAATGCTTCCATACCACCGGGGGAACCGTCGTCCCTTCACTGTTCATCTCTCGGTATTTATCTCTGTTATGCCTTGTGGGGCACGTCATCAAGAAAGTCCGGAGTGCTTAAGTTCGAAAGGTCAGGATACCCGAAGTGATACAGTCACACGAGCCACGGCCGGGGATTATCACAACATACTCACTTTTCAGGAAACTCGGGGAAGTACTGCATGGGAACGGGTCTCTCGTCATCTGCACGGTCAGGTGTGTCTAAAGTCCAAATTATTCACTAACTACGTTGTGCCATGTATGGGTATCCGGTAAATACGGGATCCTCTATGGACGTGTAGCATGACATTGGGCTTTAGAGACACCCGTGGTGCAGAAGAACAATGGAGAACTGAGCCCATGCAATCTTCAGGGTAAGGTAGAAGGGTGGTCAGACAGGCGGCATACAAGGGGGTGACTACCCATGAAACCCATCCTAGACACCGGATTAGGTAGCTGGACACTGAAGGCTCATAGCTTACTATATGCTGGCTTTGACTCGAAAAGGTGTTTGAAAGGATCCTGAGTTGTTTCAAGGTGTAGACAACTACGGCCATACCACCTCGTGGGTTTACTCCTTAACTACGAAGGACCCATACTCAGAGGGAATCAATTGTGGACCAATTGTTAATCCCGCCCGCAGATAGTGAAGGTGACACAGAGGAATGCATGCTCCTAGACTACCCGATGCAACAATGGGTTGGCTCCTTTCTACGAAGGCCCCATTTACAAAAACCGTAAATAAGCAATTATGTCATGAATGAAGGGCAGTAAACATAAGACAGTAAACACACAATAGTAAACAAGAGTGAAGCATGCAAAGGTCAAAATCACACATGCGATAATCAAAGTCAATTTTGAACTCTAAACATTCGTCCTAACTATCCTCACAAAGCACACTCTAAGTGTGGAGTAGAGTAATCCTAAAGGCTTGGAAATGAATCTCTTGAAGGTTTTGAAAGAAGTTGGGGAATCCCGACAATTTTGAATGGAGTTCAGTCTTCCTTGACCAAGTTTATGAGAAAAACTTACTCAAGTTTTCCCCAGCAGAGTCGCCATTCTGTGGAGGGTGATTTTTCGGTATGAGGGGGGTCTATCTAAATATGGTCTGACAAAGCCTAGATCCTAGAAATTGCCATTCTGTGGAGGGTGAAAACCCGTTATTCTGGCATCCCTCAAATACCTACTAATCGTCCGTCTTTCCCAGAAAGCATAAGGGAGTGTAAGTGCACTACACCCGCTCTCAATGGGCTCCACGCGGACTTATGCCCTAAGGGCGGAAATTGACTAGAGTCGCCACCTAGTTTAACCTAAGGAACTAGGAAGAGATGAGAAGGGTTCTAAGAACCGTTAATTGACTCTGATGATTTGCATATGGATTGGGCTTATCTGGTCATATGTAGAGATTCTATATGGATTCGCACTGGGTTACACCCCTTAGAAGTGGCGACGACCACGACTTCAGATTGGTGCCCGAGGAAACCTCGGTCTCCAATTGTCGGGATTACCTTCTTTCAAAACCTTTATAGAGAGATTCATTCAAAAGCCATGGATAGGATTAGGACGATAGGGGAGAAAATGAGTGGATGAGGCGAGCTTTTCTGCCAAGCTAGCACCAAGAAGAGGGATTGGTGAATTCGGATGAATATAGAATGAGGATTTGTGAAGAGTCTGAGGTTGAGTGAATAGACAAAACTTGGAGTTTGTTGATTTGAAGTTTGTGGGAGCCGAAGAAGGTTGGGCGTTTCGAAAGATATGAGAGCCACTTTAGAAGGGAAAGGGGTTTTTTTTGTTTGGAATGGGGTCGTACCCTAGATGGGCTGCCTACGTACTCAACTCCCTGTTGAGATCAGACCTTACGTAGTTCACTTTTTTGGGTTTTGGAAGTTTTGAAGGGTATGAAGTCTTGGGTGTGAGGGATTAGTCTGTGAGACGCTCGGGTCTATGAGACATTTGGGGTGTTCATGTAGTGGGAGGTATGGGATATCAAGGTCTGTGAGACGCTCGGGTCTGTGAGACATTTGAAACCTTGAGATGTCGAAGTCTGTGAGACGCTTGGGTCTGTGAGACGCTCGGGTCTGAGAGACGCTCAGGTCTGTGAGACGTTCGAATCATTGGAATGACAAAGTCTGTGAGACGCTCGGGTCAATGAGACATTTAGAGTGTGGAAGAAATTGGAATGGAATTGAAATCGAAGTTGAAGCAGGGTTGAATGAATATTGATTTGAATTGGAACTGAAATGAATTTGGATTTGAATGAGTTTGGATTGGGGTTGGAAAACGGGCTGTGTCAAAGTTAGACTGAGTCAAAATGAGATCGAGCCAAAGTTGGGTCATGGTCAAACTTGGGCTGGTCAAAGTTAAGTCAAGGTCAAGCTTGGGCTGGTCAAAGTTAGGTCAAGGTCGAGCTTGGGCTGGTCAGAGTTAAGTCAAGGTCAAGCTTGGGCTGGTCAAAGTTAGGTCAAGGTCGAGCTTGGGCTGGTCAAAGTTAGGTTGGTCAAAGTTGGCCCAGGTTAGGGTTGGGTCAAAGTCAAAGTTTGGGTTGGTCAAAGGGGTTTTGTCTAGGCTTTTGGGATGGGCTGGACCTTGTGAGCTTTTGGGCCGAATTGGGCCTTTATGGATTTGGGCTAGGATGAGTTTTTTTGAGTTGGGCTGAAATGGGCCTTATTGATTTTGGATTGAAGTTGGATTGGATTGGAGATGGGTTTGAATCGGTTTTTAGATTGATTTTTAATTGAAAATGAATTGAGGTTGAATTGAAATTGTGTGCCAAATTCGGACTAATGAACCAGGTTTGGGCCTTGGAAAAGTGGGCCGAATTGGGCTTTGAAATTTGGACCGAATTAGGCCTTAAAATGTGGGCCAGAATTGGCTTTGGAAAGCGGGCCAGGTTTGGAGCTCGAAACATAGGCCGGGTTGAGCCTTCGAAAGCGGGCCAGGTTCGGTTTTGGAAAACGGGCCAGGTTTGGAAGTGGGCCAGATTGAATTTGATTATTGGGCCTCAAACTGAAATGATTGTTGAGCCTCGAATTGGATGATTTGCAGTTGGGATTGATATTGAATTTGGAATGAATTTTGAATTGTGTATGAAGAGTGTTTGATGAGTGAGTGGGGGAAGGATTACATTTGAAATGTGTTCGATGAGTGAGTAGGGGAGCTGATTTTGAAGTATGTTTGGTGCTAGAGTGTGAGAGAGATTGATTTTGTAGAGTGTTTGATGAGAGTATGAGAGAGATGGTTTTGTGAGTGTTTGATGAGAGAGTATGAAAGAGCTTGATATTGAAGAGTGTACGATGTGTGAGTATGAGAGGGATTGATTTTGGAGTGTGTTTGATGAGAAAGTGTGAAAGGGATTGATTTTGGAGTGTGTTTGATGAGAGTGTGTGAAAGAGATTGATTTGAAGTGGGTATGATGTGTGAGTATGGGAGGGATTGATTTTAAAGAGTGTTAGATGAGAGAGATTGGTTTGAAATTGAATTTTTGAGCTGAATTTGGAATTGAATTTTGGGTTTTGAATTGAATTTATATTGGTTGAAACGAATCATTGATTGTGAGTTTTATTCTGACAATTATGGATTGTTTGGAAAATTTTATAAAAGAAGGGCATCCCCCACCGACCAGACTCTACGGCCCGTTTGAGTGAGAAACATCCCCGAACCTAGAAGCTTTTCTAAACTGGACTTTGTCCAGAAATAAGTGGGCAAACCTAAAAGCTATTCTATGGCCATCTGTGCTAAGCCGATCTATCAATTTATAATACAAAGTTGACAAATGAATGAAGACGGCCAATGCATTATTGAATCAAACATGTAAAGGCAAGCAGTCAAGAATATGTACAACAGATGGTCGGAAGAACAACAATCATACAGTGTACAAAATTATAAAACCCAAAACTATATTAGGCAGCACAATTAATAGACAAGTTACAATTCAAGATAAGAATTAAAGTTTTGAATAAAAAAAAAACAAGCTGCTATGGGGGGTCGCATCGACGCCGCCTCACTCGAGCTGAAGGGTCCGAAGAGACACCAACCGTTTTTTTTATGTTTGATGGG
Source organism: Limonium bicolor (assembly GCA_023374045.1). Classification (NCBI taxonomy): domain Eukaryota; kingdom Viridiplantae; phylum Streptophyta; class Magnoliopsida; order Caryophyllales; family Plumbaginaceae; genus Limonium; species Limonium bicolor. Next base: position 117,817,617 of record CM041779.1, on the reverse strand, counting down.
AGAGTCCCGGTAGTCCTAGCCAAGGTTCAGCTCCCTAATCCCCAAGCAATTCCTCGTTCCTCAAGAAATACATACATGCCATGGAACACAGTCAAAGAGACACAGATTAATTAGTAATGAAATATAAGAGGGTTGGGGTGTGTGCAATGGGATCATACGGCCCCTCTCAATGGGAGGAAAGGGGGCAATCTAATCATCTCCCACACCCTAACCGAGAACATAGAAAAGAGTTTCAAACTACCAACGAATGCTATGAATCATAAAATAAATCAAGCATTGGGGTTGCTACTCAAATTAATTCGTCATCTTAGATTGAGACTCAACCCGAAGTGTAGTATCAAAGAGGTGAGGTTGTGAGTCATGTGGGATCACACCTAGGAGGGTTTATATCATTTCCCTCTAGGATGAAAAATTAATAAGGACCATCCAGCCAATGAGTGATTTATGCACAATTTATAGCATTCGGGTAACTAACACTCGATTCGTGTTCTTATCAAGCGCAAGGAACAAATTACATGCTAGTATGAACTTAATTTCCAAACCAAATCGATGCGCAAGGGACAAGTTCAAGGCTTGATATAACTCAATTTCCAAACCTAATTCAAGGCGTAAAGAAGGAAATCAGCAGTATTGCTTGAGATGAGGAAGCTGACCGGTAGGGCTTTCAAACCCATGAGGTACCAAGCCCAAAGCACATCAATACAGTCCATCTTGAAGCTCAAAGCCCACCGGTGTAGTCAACAAAGGATCAGCCCATGTCCAATCGATTAATATACCAGAGAAGTGCTGCAACGGTTCAACGCAGTGTGTAGTCGATTCCAAATCAAGCAAATCCGGCCCAAATCCAGCCATGACTTATCAGTTTTTGCCTGTGCCTCGAAAGAAACAAGTTCTGGCACGTGAGTATTAAACCGTCAGAACCGAGCTAATAACAACTAAAGGCCTGGCCGGAGTCTAAATATGGACAAGATCATCAGAGAAAGATAAATGGGCTTTCAAGTTCCGACAAGCACAAAGAGATTGGTTCAGACAGTAAGCAATCCAATTTAGCATTTCAAACAGATTCGACAGAATATAAAGTTCTGTGAGTGGGTTCGACCAAGCACTAACAATAATGATAGGACAAAGGAATCACCGTGGTCCAAAGCAAGTGACATTCAACACCAATTTGAAGTCCTCACAGATAAAAATCTAATAAAAATACAACGGATCAGACTGAAAAGTGTTACCAACAGGGCAGTCCATGAGCGCACTTAGCCCGCTTTTGAATCGGTTAGCCAAAATGTTTTTCCATGCCAGATTCGACTTCCCCAGTGAAGCCAAACTACTAATCTCATTTTAACACTTCGAACCCATATTGAATCACGGATACACAAGTCCAGAATGGAGATCATTCCAGCAACCCAACATCAACATGGGATGAGTAATATCACATAAATGGAAAACATAAACCTGTTGCAAAGAAACAAGGTCAAAATTCCAAACCAAAAATCTGGAAAAGTCCCATAATGCCTAGGTCAAGATACATAATCGAGGAAGGAGTTTCACGGAACACCCAATAAACTCGTAACAACCACAAGCGAACAAACCCAATAGGAAATACCGCATCTGAACATTATCTGTTGGGCATCCTAATACTCAGTGAAATTCTCCCCGAAGCCTCAAACTTCAGAATGCATGCGGCACCCTGGTTCGATGAGAAAGCTGGTATTCCATCAAGAGCGTAGAAAGCGACAGCGACGGTGAAGACCCAAGAGCGATACAGAAACATCCCGAGAGTGGGACAGGATGTGATTCGATCGATCCGTGGAGCTTCGTGAGAAACCAATGGAGGCAAAATTTGGAAACCCTCAGAGAGACAAGGGGTTCACTTCCGTCTCCTCTCTTGGGATTGATCGAGTTCGAAGCAGCAACGTCCAAAAGCCGGATAGACCGTGAAGAAGGAAGGAGTGTGGAGGACTGTTTTTAATCGCAAGTTTGAGTTGTAAATCACTGTCGTGAGGAGAAAGATCTGAGAATAAATAGAAGGGAGGAGAAAGAGTTAGAGTGGAAGGGAGTGAAGTTGCAGTCGAACGAGGGAGAAGGCATAGTTGGGGTTTTTCTCGATTGCTTTGAGACGAAGACGGAAACGGTGATGGAAGAGTTGGAGAGGGTTCCGTTTTTTTTTGGTTTTCTGGCTATGAGATCGAGAGAAGGATGAAGGAGATGGCGGGGTGTCTTCTGGTTCTGGTTTTTTGGAGATGAAGAAGAGAAATCATCGAGAGCTGAGCCTAGGAGAAGGAGGCAACTGGTGTCTTTTGTAAAGAGGCCCTAGGGTTTTTCCTTTTGTCATGCTGAAGTGAGGTAGGGTGTGGAATGGGCCTTGAAGGTTGGGCCTTATTTGGTTTTGAAGCAGATTGGGTCATGACTAAATTGACTGGTTGGTTATCTGGTTTGAATGGATGAATGAGGAAAAATAAACTAACATAGACGGGGATGCAAGAAATAACACAGAAATTATAACTCAAATTGAATACTCCCTAAAACGCTAATGTTTTAAAAAAAACAAGAATACAAAGTAAAGATGAATGGATTTTATCAATAAAATAAATCTTTTTTTATATATATATATAACATGAAATGATAAAATGCAGACAAAGTAACGTATAAGTAAAATGATAAAAGTAATGATACTGATAAATGTAAAAATGTTGGGAACAATACTAAAAATGATAATGATAAAGGAAAAGCAAACACTAAAAAAAAAAGACGAGAAAATGGGATAAAATAAAAGATCTATGAACAATAAAAGAAATGAATAGATAAATAAACGAAAAGGGATGGGTTTGAAATTGGGTTGTCGTTGGAAATTCATTTTCGAATAATTGGTTTTTTTTTTGAAATGCTTTGAAAAATGATTTAAGAATTTTGTGAAAAAATGATGGTTTCGTTTTGGCACGCACGCACGTTAGTACGTTTTGAAAAAGAAAGGCGACGACCCTTCTTATTTTATTCATTATTTCGAAATTTGCTTTATGGGGTGAGAATTTTTGGTGTCTACAGATGGCTCCCCTTGATTCAATTCTGTGAGCCCTTGCAGAATTGGATCAAGGTTGACGGGACGCCAAAAATTCTCACTGCGGTTTATGATTTGTTCTTATGGGTGGGGTGCACGGGGACTTATGACGGGCCCCAACTAAAACCTCTTGACGTCTAGCTATAGGACTTATGACGAGCCTATAATGCAATTGAAAGTACGAGGACTTATGACGAGCCTCAACTAGACCTCTTGATATCTAGTCATAGGACTTATGACGAGCCTATGATACTAACAATTAGATTGATTGGGGTGCACGAGGACTTATGACGAGCCTCAACTAGACCTCTTGACATCTAGCTATAGGACTTATGACGAGCCTATAATGCAATTGAAAGTACGAGGACTTAGGAGTGCCTCAACTAGACCTCTTGACATCTAGCTATAGGACTTATGACGAGCCTATAATACCTTAATGGTACCGTACTAGTAGCGTAATAGCTGCCTAGCAGGTGGATGTGAAACGATCTGCGCTAGTAGCGTAATAGCTGCCTAGTGAAGGAAAAAACTGACGGGACCGCACTAGTAGCGTAATAGCTACCTAGTGGGTTATAGAATGAACGATCTCGCACAGTAGCGTAATAGCTTCCTAGTGGAGGAAAAACGGCGGGACCGCACTAGTAGCGTAATAGCTGCCTAGTGGGTTATGAAGTGAACGATCTCGCACTAGTAGCGTAATAGCTGCCTAGTGAGGAAAAAGGCGAGACCGTACTAGTAGCGTAATAGCTGCCTAGTGGGTTAGGAATTGGACGATTTCGCACTAGTAGCGTAATAGCTGCCTAGTGGAGGAAAAAAGGCGAGACCGCACTAGTAGCGTAATAGCTGCCTAGCGGGTGATGAAGTGAACGATCTCGCACTAGTAGCGTAATAGCTGCCTAGTGGAGGAAAAAAGGCGAGACCGCACTAGTAGCGTAATAGCTGCCTAGTGGGTTGTGAATGAACGATCTCGCACTGTAGCGTAATAGCTGCCTAGTGGGTTATGAAGTGAACGATCTCGCACTAGTAGCGTAATAGCTGCCTAGTGGAAAAAAAGCGAGACCGTACTAGTAGCGTAATAGCTGCCTAGTGGGTTAGGAATTGGACGATTTCGCACTAGTAGCGTAATAGCTGCCTAGTGGAGGAAAAAGGCGAGACCGCACTAGTAGCGTAATAGCTGCCTAGCGGGTGATGAAGTGAACGATCTCGCACTAGTAGCGTAATAGCTGCCTAGTGGAGGAAAAAAGGCGAGACCGCACTAGTAGCGTAATAGCTGCCTAGTGGGTTGTGAAATGAACGATCTCGCACTAGTAGCGTAATAGCTGCCTAGTGGGTTATAGAATGAACGATCTCGCACCAGTAGCGTAATAGCTTCCTAGTAGAGGAAAAACGGCGGGACCGCACTAGTAGCGTAATAGCTGCCTAGGGGTGAAAATGAAAAAGTGACCGCACTAGTAGCGCAATAGCTGCCTAGCGGGTGTAAGACAAAAGTGACCGCACTAGTAGCGCAATAGCTGCCTAGCGGGTGTAAAGCGAAAAAACGACCGCACCAGTAGCGCAATAGCTGTCTGGCGGGTGTAAAACGAAAAAAAGCGACCGCACTAGTAGCGCGATAGCTGCCTAGCGGTGTAAAACGAAAAGTCGACCGCACTAGTAGTGCAATAGCTGCCTAGTGGGTGTAAAACAAAAGGTCGACCGCACTAGTAGCGCAATAGCTGCCTAGCGGGTGTAAAATGAAAATGTGACCGCACTAGTAGCGTAATAGCTGTCTAGCGGGTGTAAAAACAAAAATGCGACCGCACTAGTAGCGCAATGGCTGCCTAGCGGGTGTAAAACGAAAAAGCGACGCACTAGTAGCGCAATAGCTGCCTAGCGGGTGTAAAAATGAAGAATGCGACCGCACTAGTAGCGCAATAGCTGCCTAGGGGTGTAAAACGAAAAAGCGACCGCACTAGTAGCGCAATAGCTGCCTAGCGGGTGTAAAACTAAAATGTGACCGCACTAGTAGCGCAATAGCTGCCTAGCAGGTGTGAAGATGCATAGAGTGAACAAATTTTGTGGGTATATGCAAGTGATATGCGATGTGAGATGGTTAACAATTGTATTAATTGAATCGAACTCCCCCTTTGTGGGTGGTTTTTTGTGAGCGGATGGCTCTAGAGTTACACCAAAACTTCGGGATGGCCGGTGGCTCCGACATGGCTTCAAGGATCTGAGATGGCTCCAGCATGCGTTGATGGCTGGATTACGTTGGTGGCTCCGACATGCACTGATGGCTCCGGTGTGACCAATGGTCTCGGGGTGGTTGGTGGGTTTGACATGGTTGGTGATTTTGTGGCAATTTATGGGCTTTCATTTGCCTTGAGATTTTTTTTCAGGGTGGTTTGATGGCTCCGAGGATGGATTTATTGTTGTTGACAGGATTTGTTGTGGACTTTGTAGTGAGTGAATGGTTTTCACGAGTGAATGATGAAACACGTTGCACGAATTTGTTGGGAATTCCCCATCATGGTTCCAGGATTTCCATGGATGGCTCCGGGATGACCTTGTGATGATTGAGCATGATGATGCTTTGTTTGGTTCACTTCAAAGACACCGAGGGGAAAATGGAAGTTTTGCCTTGATGTGGTCGCACCCTGAACAGGCTGCCTACGTACTCAATTCCGTATTGAGATCAGACCATACGTAGTTCGATCCTCTGTAAGCAAGGTCTTGGTGACGAAATGGCTTCGACAGGGATTTGAAGTGGCTTCTGTATCGTTCTCGAACTGTTGGGATGGCTCCCGTATAGCTCTGGAGAAGGTCTCAATATTTGAGGACGGCTCTTTGATGGCTCCAACTGGGTTCTAGATGGCCGTGGGATGGCTCCAATTAACATCTTTGATCAAAAGTTATGCTTCAACAACTGCAACCGAAGCTGACTTTCAGCGAGACTAGGTGGAGTTCTTACCAGTCGGATGTTGAAAAGAAAGTGATTATGATGCATGCAAATACTAAATGCTAGTAGAGATGCAAAATGCATATGCAGTTTTTGAAGAGAAGGTACGATTCAATCTCTATTATTATGAGGTTTACGAATATAGACATCTTCGGTTCGATCTTGAGTGATTGTTGAACTGGAATGTGTGAATCACTTTCCTCTCATGGACGGATATGGGTCAATCTCTCGTGAGTATGGTCGTGTGTGCTAAATGGTGTGATGATACTCTCGATGGTCGGAGCAGTTTTTCCTTAGAATTCCTTTTGAGGTTCTAGACTTTCCGATCCTTACAAATTTCTCACCTGTAATGGGGTAGGCTGTTTATGTCTTGATGTTTAGAATGAAGATTCACTCGCACTCATAAGACCTTGTGGTGTAAGGTCACACTCATTCGCTCATGGTCCCTTTGATATGACGGGACATGTTGATAACAAGCACGAATCTTATGATTCATGTTTCAGATCCGATACTTTCAGTTAACGCTCATTGACTTACGAGTCAGAGGTCTTTATTGGGTTGTAATGGGGCTGAGGGGTATGGTGTATGTCACATGGGACTGGAGGATTTGTTTGGGAATTGTGGAGGTTTTGTGCAATAGAGGATATGTTTCGCCTTTGCCATGGGTGGAATGATTAGACAGGTTTCGATAACCTTTTGGTTTCTGTTGGACATCATTGGTCCTTTGGATTTGGTTTTGCTCCTTCTTGCCTCTTCTGGCGTTCGATTTGAACTTTCTTCTCATTTTGTTTTTGAAACTGCATTTGGCTCATCAACTTCCTCAAGCATTTTTTGTTTTGCATTTTGGCTTTCAGCTTCAAAGTTGCATTGACTTATCGATCTACTTGAACATTTTCAGCTTTCTTTTAGGTGTTTGGCCTTGGAGTTGCATTGACTCGCTGATTTCTTCAAGCATTTCATTTGTTGTTTTTGTGAAGATGGTGGGGGAGAGACCATGGCTCCGGCTCCTTTGAGATCCTCTATTGCAAGGGCAAGTAAGTAGTATATGTACGTGGGTTGGCATGTTGTGGAGTTCACAGAAAAGGTTCATCGTGAAAGGCTCAGCGGGGCTCACTAAGGGGATATGTAAAGGGCAGTCAAAGCTTTTTTGGTTTTGTGGAGGTTTTTATTCCTAAGTGCCTCGTCATTCTCATTAGTCAATGATTATTTTCTTACTATTCTCGGATCTTTGTATGAATCACAGTTCGTATCCTGTTTATCGACATTGATCTGCGCTATGAATTGTACCTTTCCATATGCTGAAGGAATACACAAGCACTCATGGTTTTACCTCTGTGGACTCGCTCTATCTTTCCTCATTGCTCATAGATTGTCCAAAACATTCATTTGAAATTCAAAGGAAAATACCGCTCTTCGCCACTACTCACTTGGTTTGTGGTGCTGATTTTGATTGGACCCTTGTACTCATTGACAGGTCGAGAGTTAAGGGGTTCACGCACTCTGTTCAATCAATCTCTCATGATTTTCCCGAAGATGTCGTTTTGATATGGGAGTATGCAAATGCAATTATCTACCATGCGATGTATTGTGGTAATATGGAATTACCATGTATAGGATGCATGAAATGCTGAAAATGATGAATTGAGATGGTTGACTGAATGTTTTTTTTGTGTGTTTGTTTTTGGATGCAATGCATGAGTGGTAAGGTTATGACTAGTCTCGCTTGAGCTGAATTCAGCTTGCAGTTCATGAAGCTCATCCCGTCATTGTTGGCTCTGAAGGTGGTCGAGTTGTGGTGATTGTTGTCGAAGAAGTAATTCTCGAGTGAGGTCAGGTTGGTGATTGGCTCCTGAATCTTGGGACTTTTAGGGAGTGACAACTCCCGCATGGTGACCCTAATATGACATGGGCTGCATTTTCTAGGATTTTTGAAGGTATGATTTTTTTTGGATTTTTGGATGTATGATTTTGTTTTTGATTTTCGGATGTACGAATTTTTTTGGATTTTCGGATGTACGTTTTTTTTTGGATTTTTTTTTTTGGATTTTTTTTTGTGTATGCTTTTTTGTGGTTGTTGGTCTCTATGTACATGGTATGCTGAATGGGAAAAAAAGCTTGAATGCCCGGTATTTCTCGCTATCGCTTCGAAGATCATGTCGCCACTCATAGGCAAAGGCAGTTATTCACCTGCAAACACGACCATCACTGTAGAAAGAATAATCTGACAAATGTTAGCATGCTTGAAAAATGGGATGAATGCTCGTGTGAGGTGTGTTGGGAATGCAACATGTGATTATGCAATTTTTCTGAGGTGAGTATGATTCATACATGATTAATGAATGCGAAATGACCAAAAAATGGGAAGAAGCAAGTTGTATGTGCTAAAAGAAATCAAGTTTTTAGAAAATAGTTTGAAAAGACGTGTTTTCGAAGTGGTAGGTTTTCTCAGTACGAATTTCGACGCTCGGTCATTCGCAAATAAAATAGGGAGTGGGGAACCCTATACACATTGATCTAAATAAACTCAGAGGGAATGTATAAACCTATACATGCAGTCTATTCGGAAATTGACAAAGAGAGGAAAGAATGCTAGGGGAAAACCTATACATCAATTCTAAAAGTCATTAAGTGGGGGAGTTCGGTTTAAAAAAACTTCTTCTGAACTCTTCTGGTCCGTTTTCAGGCTTCTGATTGACTACTCACACTCGAACTTCTGGTTGACTGCTCGCTCGTCTTCAGCTCTCGATTGGCTGTTCGCTCGTCTTCGGGCTCTTGGTTGCTCGTTCGTCTTTGGGCTCTTGCAGCAAAGTGATACTGTGATTAAGAGATACGGGTTGGTGTTCTTCTGACTCTCAACAATTTCGAACCTAAGCGGTTTGCTAGTCTTCATGTTGTTTGACCTAGGTTGGTGTTCCTCTGATTTTCAACAGTTTGAACCCGAACCGGTGTCACTAGTCTTATGTCGCTCGGCTAGCTCCACGGATTGGTGCGCCTCTGGCCTTCAGCTCGATCCCGTAGTCGATCTTCGTGCTGCTCCACTTGCTCTGACGAGGGGAATGAGGGATTTTTTGAGAAAGGAAAGGTGAATGATCGAGCACAAAATCATTGTGAAAATCCACCACTTTTGTGAAAACACGAAATGAGTAGTACGCTCCACAGTAATGACCGCTGCTTTTGAAGGTGGGTTGAACTTCAAAATAGCGGGTCACAACATGGGGACTAAATCATTTATTTTGAAAAACATTTGTGAAAATCAACTTGAAAATTGTTTTCAAAAACAAGTTTGAGATACTATTCGTGAAAAAAAGTTGTTTGAAATTCGTTTGTAAAAGCAGGTTTTTGAAATCTGTTTTTGGAAATAGTTTTTGAAACAACATTTGTGAGAAATATTGATTGAAAATCATTTGAAAATAATAGATTTTTGAAATCTGTTCTTTGCAAAACGTTTGATAAAGGTTGTTTTCTGGAAGACTTTGATTGAAACCGTTTTTGAAAAAATGTTTTGGAAATAACAATTTTGAAAACATTCGAGATGGACGACTTTGAAGATATTTCATTGGAGTGTTCGACATGATTGATTTTCTGATTTTTTGCTAATTTTTTGAAACATGATCACGCAGATGTAAACGCAAATAAAAAAATGTGGCTGATTTTATGTGGAGCTGAGTGTGAATGATTGGGATAATCACCTTCCAGGTCAATTCAATGCTTCCATACCACCGGGGAACCGTCGTCCCTTCACTGTTCATCTCTCGGTATTTATCTCTGTTATGCCTTGTGGGGCACGTCATCAAGAAAGTCCGGAGTGCTTAAGTTCGAAAGGTCAGGATACCCGAAGTGATACAGTCACACGAGCCACGGCCGGGGATTATCAAACATACTCACTTTTCAGGAAACTCGGGGAAGTACGCATGGGAACGGGTCTCTCGTCATCTGCACGGTCAGTGTGTCTAAAGTCCAAATTATTCTAACTACGTGTGCCATGTATGGGTATCCGTAAATACGGGATCCTCTATGGACGTGTAGCATGACATTGGGCTTTAGAGACACCCGTGGCAGAAGAACAATGGAGAACTGAGCCCATGCAATCTTCAGGGTAAGGTAGAAGGGTGGTCAGACAGGCGGCATACAAGGGGGTGGACTACCCATGAAAACCCATCCTAGACACCGGATTAGTAGCTGGACACTGAAGGCTCATAGCTTATTCTATGCTGGCTTTGACTCGAAAAGGTGTTTGAAAGGATCCTGAGTTGTTTCAAGGTGTAGACAACTACGGCCATACCACCTCGTGGGTTTACTCCTTAACTACGAAGGACCCATACTCAGAGGGAATCAATTGTGGACCAATTGTTAATCCGCCCGCAGATAGTGAAGGTGACACAGAGGAATGCATGCTCCTAGACTACCCGATGCAACAATGGGTTGGCTCCTTTCTACGAAGGCCCCATTTACAAAAACCGTAAATAAGCAATTATGTCATGAATGAAGTGGCAGTAACAGACAGTAAACAAACAATAGTAAAAAAAGCGAAGCATGCAAAGGTCAAAAGCACACATGTGCGATAATCAAAGTCAATTTTGAACTCTAACATTCGTCTAATATCCTCACAAAGCACCTCTAAGTGTGGAGTAGAGTAATCCTAAAGGCTTGGAAAATGATATCTCTGAAGGTTTTGAAAGAAGTTGGGGAATCCCGAAATTTTTGAATGAGTTTCAGTCTTCCTGACCAAGTTTATGAGAGAAAACTTACTCAAGTTTTCGTTTTCCCAGCAGAGTCCCATTGTGTGGAGGGTGATTTTTCGGTATGAGGGGGGTCTATCTAAATATGGTCTGACTGAAAAGCCTAGATCCTAAAATTGCCATTCTGTGGAGGGTGAAAACCCGTTATTCTGGCATCCCTCAAATACCTACTAATCGTCCGTCTTTCCCAGAAAGCATAAGGGGAGTGCAAGTGCACTACAACCCGCTCTCGATGGGCTCCACGCGGACTTCCTAAGGGCGGAAATTGACTAGAGTCGCCACCTAGTTTGACCTAAGGAACTAGGAAGGGAGAAGGGTTCTAAGAACCGTTAATTGACTCTGATGTTTCATATGGATTGGGCTTATCTGGTCATGTAGAGATTCTATATGGATTCGCACTGGGTTACACCCCTTAGAAGTGGCACGACCACGACTTCGATTGGTGCCCGAGGAAACCTCGGTCTCCAATTGTCGGGATTGCCTTCTTTCAAAACCTTTTAGAGAGATTCATTCAAAAGCCATGGATAGGATTAGGACGATAGGGGAAAATGAGTGGATGAGGCGAGCTTTTCTGCCAAGCTAGCACCAAGAAGAGGGATTGGTGAATTCGGATGAATATAGAATGAGGATTTGTGAAGAGTCTGAGGTTGAGTGAATAGACAAACTTGGAGTTTGTTGATTTGAAGTTTGGGAGCCGAAGAAGGTTGGTTTTCGAAAGATATGAGAGCCACTTAGAAGGGAAAGGGGTTTTTTTTGTTTGGAATGGGTCGACCCTAGATGGGCTGCCTACGTACTCAACTCCCTGTTGAGATCAGACCTTACGTAGTTCACTTTTGGGGTTTTGGAAGTTTTGAAGGGTATGAAGTCTTGGTGTGAGGGATTAGTTGTGAGACGCTCGGGTCTATGAGACATTTGGGGTGTTCATGTAGTGGGAGGTATGGGATATCAAGGTCTGTGAGACGCTCGGGTCTGTGAGACATTTGAAACCTTGAGATGTCGAAGTCTGTGAGCTTGGGTCTGTGAGACGCTCGGTCTGAGAGACGCTCAGGTCTGTGAGACGTTCGAATCATTGGAATGACAAAGCTGTGAGACGCTCGGGTCTATGAGACATTTAGAGTGTGGAAGAAATTGGAATGGAATTGAAATCGAAGTTGAGCAGGGTTGAATGAATATTGATTTGAATTGGAACTGAAAGAATTTGGATTTGAATGAGTTTGGATTGGGGTTGGAAAACGGGCCTGTCAAAGTTAGACTGAGTCAAATGAGATCGAGCCAAAGTTGGGTCATGGTCAAACTTGGGCTGGTCACATTAAGTCAAGGTCAAGCTTGGGCTGGTCAAAGTTAGGTCAAGGTCGAGCTTGGGCTGGTCAGAGTTAAGTCAAGGTCAAGCTTGGGCTGGTCAAGTTAGGTCAAGGTCGAGCTTGGGCTGGTCAAATTTTTTAGTTGGTCAAAGTTGGCCCAGGTTAGGGTTGGGTCAAGTCAAAGTTTGGGTTGGTCACAAGGGGTTTTGTCTAGGCTTTTGGGATGGCTGGACCTTGTGAGCTTTTGGGCCGAATTGGGCCTTTATGGATTTTGGGCTAGGATGAGTTTTTTTTTTGAGTTGGGCTGAAATGGGCCTTATTGATTTTTGGATGGAAGTTGGATTGGATTGGAGATGGTTTGAATCGTTTTTAGATTGATTTTTAATGAAAATGAATTGAGGTGAATTGAAATTTGGGTGCCAAATTCGGACTAATGAACCAGGTTTGGGCCTTGGAAAAGTGGCCGAATTGGGCTTTGAAATTTGGACCGAATTAGGCCTTAAAATTGGCCAGAATTGGCTTTTGGAAAGCGGGCCAGGTTTGGAGCTCGAAACATAGGCCGGGTTGAGCCTTCGCAGCGGCCAGTTCGGTTTGGAAACGGGCCAGGTTTGGAAGTGGGCCAGATTGAATTTGATTATTGGGCCTCAAACTAAATGATTGTTGAGCCTCGAATTGGATGATTTGCAGTTGGGATTGACATTGAATTTTGGAATGAATTTTGAATTGTGTAGAAAGTGTTTGATGAGTGAGTGGGGAAGGATTACATTTGAAATGTGTTCGATGAGTGGTAGGAGCTGATTTTGAAGTATGTTTGGTGCTAGATGTTGAGAGAGATTCATTTTGTAGAGTGTTTGATGATAGTATGAGAGAGATGGTTTTGTGAGTGTTTGATGAGAGAGTATGAAAGACTTGATATTGAAGAGTGTACGATGTGTGAGTTATGAGAGGGATTGATTGTTGGAGTGTGTTTGATGAGAAGTGTGAAGGGATTGATTTTGGAGTGTGTTTGATGAGAGTGTGTGGGAATTGATTTGAAGTGGGTATGATGTTCGTGGGAGGGATTGATTTTAAAGAGTGTTATGAGATAGATTTGTTTGAAATTGATTTTTGAGCTGAATTTGGAATGAATTTTGGGTTTTGAATTGACTGATTTATATTGTTGAAACGAATCATTGATTGTGATTTTTATTCTGACAATTATGGATTGTTTGGAAAATTTTATAAAAGAAGGGCATTCCCCCACCGACCCAGAGACTACGCCCGTTTGAGTGAGAACATCCCCGAACCTAGAAGCTTTTCTAACTGGACTTTGTCCAGAAATAGTGGCAAACCTAAAAGCTAATTCTAGGCCATCTGTGCTACCGATCTATCAATTATAATACAAAGTTGAAGCACAAATGAATGAAGACGGCCAATGCATTATTGAATCAAACATGTAAAGGCAAGCAGTCAAGAATATGTACAACAATGGTCGGAAAACACAATCATACCTTAGTACAAAATTATAAAACCCAAACTATATTAGGCACGCATTATAGACAGTTACAATTCAGATAAGAATTAAAGTTTTGAATAAAAAAAAAACAAGCTGCTAGGGGGGTCGCATCGACGCCGCCTCACCTCGAGAGCTGAAGGGCCGAAGAGATACACCAACCGTTTTTTTTGATGTTTGATGATGAGTCCCGTAGTCCTAGCCAAGGTTCAGCTCCCTAATCCCCAAGCAATTCCTCGTTCCTCAAGAAATACATACATGCCATGGCACAGTCAAGAGACACAAGATTTTAGTAATGAAATATAAGAGGTTGTGGTGTGGTGTGCAATGTGATCATCGGCCCCTCTCAATGGGAAAGTAAAGGGGGCAATCTAATCATCTCCCACACCCTAACCGAGAACATAGAAAAGAGTTTCAAACTACCAACGAATGCTATGAATCATTAAAATAAATCAATCATTGGGGTTGCTACTCAATTAATTCGTTCATCTTAGATTGAGACTCACCCGAAGTGTAGTATCAAAGAGGTGAGGTTGTGAGTCATGTGGGATCACACCTAGGAGGGTTTATATCATTTCCCTCTATGGATGAAAAATAATAGGACCATCCAGCCAATGAGTGATTTATGCACAATTTATAGCATTCGGGGTAACTAACACTCGATTCGTGCTTCTTATCCAAGCGCAAGGAACAAATTACATGCTAGTATGAACTTAATTTCCAAACCAAATCGATGCGCAAGGGACAAGTTCAAGGCTGATATAACTCAATTTCCAAACCTAATTCAAGGCGTAAAGAAGGAAATCAGCAGTATTGCTTGAGATGAGGAAGCTGACCGGTAGGGCTTTCAAACCCATGAGGTACCAAGCCCAAGCACTCAATACATCCATCTTGAAGCTCAAAGCCCACCGGTGTAGTCAACAAGATCAGCCCATGTCCAACATCGATTAATATACCAGAGAAGTGCTGCAACGGTTCAATCCAGTGTGTAGTCGATTCCAATCAAGCAATCCGGCCCAAACCAGCCATGACTTATCAGTTTTTTGCCTGTGCCTCGAAAGAAACAAGTTCTGGCACGTGAGTATTAAACCGTCAGAACCGAGCTAATAACAACTAAGGCCTGGCCGGAGTCTTAAATGGACAAGATCATCAAGAAAGATAAATGGGCTTTCAAGTTCCGACAAGCACAAAGAGATTGGTTCAGACAGTAAAACACTCCAATTTAGCATTTCAAACAGATTCGACCATAATATAAAGTTCTGTGAGTGGGTTCGACCAAGCACTAACAATAATGATAGGACAAAGGAATCACCGTGGTCCAAAGCAAGTGACCATTCAACACCAATTTGAACGTCCTCACGATAAAAATCTAATAAAAATACAACGATCAGACTGAAAAGTTGTTACCACAGGGCATCCATGAGCGCACGTTAGCCCCCTTTTGAATCGGTTAGCCAAAATGTTTTCCATTCCAGATTCCTCGACTTCCCAGTGAAGCCCAAACTACTAATCTCATTTTAACACCTTCGAACCCATATTGAATCACGGATACACAAGTCCAGAATGGAGAGCATTCCAGCAACCCAACATCACATGGTGAGTAATATCACATAATGGAAAACATAACCTGTTGCAAGAAACACAGGTCAAAATTCCAAACCAAACAAATCTGGAAAAAGTCCCATAAGGCTAAGGTCAAGATACATAATCGAGAAGGATTTCACGGAACACCCAATAACTCGTAACAACCACAAGCGAACAAACCCAATAGGAAATACCGCATTCTGAACATTATCTGTTGGGCATCCTAATACTCAGTGAAATTCTCCCCAAGCCTCAAACTTCAAATGCATGCGGCACCCTGGTTCGATGAAAAGCTGGTATTCCATCAAGAGCGTAGAAAGCGACAGCGACGACGGTGAAGACCCAAAGCGATACAGAAACATCACCCGAGAGTGGGACAGGATTATTCGATCGATCCGTGGAGCTTCGTGAGAAACCAATGGAGGCAAAATTTGGAAACCCTCAGAGAGACAAGGGGTCACTTCCGTCTCCTCTCTTGGGATTGATCGAGTTCGAAGCAGCAACGTCCAAAGCCGGATAGACCGTGAAGAAGGAAGGAGTGTGGAGGACTGTTTTTAATCGCAGTTTGAGTTGTAAATCACTGTCGTGAGGGAGAAAGATCTGGAGGAATAAATAGAAGGGAGAAGAGTTAGGTGGATGGGATGTGATCTGGACGTTTGCAGGTCGATTGCTTGAGAGAAGACGGAACGGTTGCATGGAAGAGGTTGGGTGTGGGTTTCCGTTTTTTTTTGGTTTTCTGGCTATGATGAATCGAGAGAAGGATGAAGGATGGCGGGTGGGTCTTCTGGTTCTGGTTTTTTGGAGATGAAGAAAGAAATCATCGCGAGAGCTGAGCCTAGGAGAAGGAGGCAACTGTGGTCTTTGTAAAGAGGCCCTAGGTTTTTCCTTTTGTCATGCTGAAGTGAGGTAGGGTGTGGAATGGGCCTTGAAGGTTGGGCCTTATTGGTTTTGAAGCAGATTGGGTCATGACTAATTGACTGGTTGGTTATCTGGTTTGAATGGATGAATGAGGAAAAATAAACTAACATAGACGGGGATGCAAGAAATAACACAGAATTATAACTCAAATTGATACTCCCTAAAACGCTAATGTTTTAAAAAAAACAAGATACAAAGTAAAGATGAATGGATTTTATCAATAAAATAAATCTTTTTTTATATATATATATAACATGAAATGATAAAATGCAGACAAAGTAACGTATAAGTAAAATGATAAAAGTAATGATACTGATAAATGTATAAAATGTTGGAACAATACTAAAAATGATAATGATAAAGGAAAGCAAACACTAAAAAAAAAAAAACTAGAAAATGGGATAAAAAAAATCTATGAACAATAAAAGAATGAATAGATAAATAAACGAAAAGGGATGGGTTTGAAATTGGGTTGTCGTTGGAAATTCATTTTCGAATAATTGGTTTTTTTTTTTGAAATGCTTTGAAAAATGATTTAAGAATTTTTGTGAAAAAATGATGGTTTCGTTTTGGCACGCACGCACGTTTAGTACGTTTTGAAAAGAAAGGCGACGACCCTTCTTATTTTATTCATTATTTCGAAATTTGCTTTATGGGGTGAGAATTTTTGGTGTCTACAGATGGCTCCCCTTGATTCAATTCTGTGAGCCCTTGCAGAATTGGATCAAGGTTGACGGGACGCCAAAAATTCTCACTGCGGTTTATGATTTGTTCTTATGGGTGCGGGTGCACGGGACTTATGACGGGCCCCAACTAAACCTCTTGACGTCTAGCTATAGGACTTATGACGAGCCTATAATGCAATTGAAAGTACGAGGACTTATGACGAGCCTCAACTAGACCTCTTGATATCTAGTCATAGGACTTATGACGCCTATGATACTAACAATTAGATTGATTGGGGTGCACGAGGACTTATGACGAGCCTCAACTAGACCTCTTGACATCTAGCTATAGGACTTATGACGAGCCTATAATGCAATTGAAAGTACGAGGACTTAGGAGTGCCTCAACTAGACCTCTGACATCTAGCTATAGGACTTATGACGAGCCTATAATACCTTAATGGAGTACCGTACTAGTAGCGTAATAGCTGCCTAGCAGGTGGATGTGAAACGATCTTGCGCTAGTAGCGTAATAGCTGCCTAGTGAAGGAAAAAACTGACGGGACCGCACTAGTAGCGTAATAGCTACCTAGTGGGTTATAGAATGAATCTCTCGCACCAGTAGCGTAATAGCTTCCTAGTGGAGGAAAACGGCGGGACCGCACTAGTAGCGTAATAGCTGCCTAGTGGGTTATGAAGTGAACGATCTCGCACTAGTAGCGTAATAGCTGCCTAGTGGAGGAAAAAGGGCGAGACCGTACTAGTAGCGTAATAGCTGCCTAGTGGGTTAGGAATTGGACGATTTCGCACTAGTAGCGTAATAGCTGCCTAGTGGAGGAAAAAAGGCGAGACCGCACTAGTAGCGTAATAGCTGCCTAGCGGGTGATGAAGTGAACGATCTCGCACTAGTAGCGTAATAGCTGCCTAGTGGAGGAAAAAGGCGAGACCGCACTAGTAGCGTAATAGCTGCCTAGTGGGTTGTGAAATGAACGATCTCGCACTAGTAGCGTAATAGCTGCCTAGTGGGTTATGAAGTGAACGATCTCGCACTAGTAGCGTAATAGCTGCCTAGTGGAGAAAAAAAGACGAGACCGTACTAGTAGCGTAATAGCTGCCTAGTGGGTTAGGAATTGGACGATTTCGCACTAGTAGCGTAATAGCTGCCTAGTGGAGGAAAAAAGGCGAGACCGCACTAGTAGCGTAATAGCTGCCTAGCGGGTGATGAAGTGAACGATCTCGCACTAGTAGCGTAATAGCTGCCTAGTGGAGGAAAAAAGGCGAGACCGCACTAGTAGCGTAATAGCTGCCTAGTGGGTTGTGAAATGAACGATCTCGCACTAGTAGCGTAATAGCTGCCTAGTGGGTTATAGAATGAACGATCTCGCACCAGTAGCGTAATAGCTTCCTAGTTGAGGAAAAACGGCAAGACCGCACTAGTAGCGTAATAGCTGCCTAGTGGGTGTAAAATGAAAAAGTGACCGCACTAGTAGCGCAATAGCTGCCTAGCGGATGTAAGACAAAAGTGACCGCACTAGTAGCGCAATAGCTGCCTAGCGGGTGTAAAGCGAAAAAACGACCGCACCAGTAGCGCAATAGCTGTCTGGCGGGTGTAAAACGAAAAAGCGACCGCACTAGTAGCGCGATAGCTGCCTAGCGGGTGTAAAACGAAAAGTCGACCGCACTAGTAGTGCAATAGCTGCCTAGTGGGTGTAAAACAAAAGGTCGACCGCACTAGTAGCGCAATAGCTGCCTAGCGGGTGTAAATGAAAATGTGACCGCACTAGTAGCGTAATAGCTGTCTAGCGGGTGTAAAAACGAAAAATGCGACCGCACTAGTAGCGCAATGGCTGCCTAGCGGGTGTAAAACGAAAAAGCGACCGCACTAGTAGCGCAATAGCTGCCTAGCGGGTGTAAAAATGAAGAATGCGACCGCACTAGTAGCGCAATAGCTGCCTAGCGGGTGTAAAACGAAAAAGCGACCGCACTAGTAGCGCAATAGCTGCCTAGCGGTGTAAAACTAAAATGTGACCGCACTAGTAGCGCAATAGCTGCCTAGCAGGTGTGAAGATGCATTAGATAGTGAAAAATTTTGTGGGTATATGCAAGTGATATGCGATGTGAGATGGTTAACAATTGTATTAATTGAATCGAACTCCCCCTTTGTAGGTGTAGGTTTTTGTGTGAGCGGATGGCTCTAGAGTTACACCAAAACTTCGGGATGGCTCTGGTGGCTCCGACATGGCTTCAAGGATCTGAGATGGCTCCAGCATGCGTTGATGGCTCCGGATTACTTGGTGGCTCCGACATGCACTGATGGCTCCGGTGTGACCAATGGTCTCGGGGTGGTTGGTGGGTTTGACATGGTTGGTGATTTTGTGGCAATTTATGGGCTTTCATTTGCCTTGAGATTTTTTTTCAGGGTGGTTTGATGGCTCCGAGGATGGATTTATTGTTGTTTGACAGGATTTGTTGTGGACTTTGTAGTGAGTGAATGGTTTTCACGAGTGAATGATGAAACACAGTTGCACGAATTTGTTGGGAATTCCCCATCATGGTTCCAGGATTTCCATGGATGGCTCCGGGATGACCTTGTGATGATTGAGCATGATGATGCTTTGTTTGGTTCACTTCAAGGACACCGAGGGGAAAATGGAAGTTTTTGCCTTTGATGTGGTCGCACCCTGAACAGGCTGCCTACGTACTCAATTCCGTATTGAGATCAGACCATACGTAGTTCGATCCTCTGTAAGCAGGTCTTGGTGACGAAATGGCTTCGACAGGGATTTGAAGTGGCTTCTGTATCGTTCTCGAACTGTTGGGATGGCTCCCGTATAGCTCTGGAGAAGGTCTCAATATTTGAGGACGGCTCTTTGATGGCTCCAACTGGGTTCTGGATATGGCCGTGGGATGGCTCCAATTAACATCTTTTGATCAAAAGTTATGCTTCAACAACTGCAACCGAAGCTGACTTTCAGCGAGACTAGGTGGAGTTCTTACCAGTCGGATGTTGAAAAGAAAGTGATTATGATGCATGCAAATACTAAATGCTAGTAGAGATGCAAAATGCATATGCAGTTTTTGAAGAGAAGGTACGATTCAATCTCTATTATTATGAGGTTTACGAATATAAGACATCTTCGGTTCGATCTTGAGTGATTGTTGAACTGGAATGTGTGAATCACTTTCCTCTCATGGACGGATATGGGTCAATCTCTCGTGAGTATGGTCGTGTGTGCTAAATGGTGTGATGATACTCTCGATGGTCGGAGCAGTATTTTCCTTAGAATTCCTTTGAGGTTCTAGACTTTCCGATCCTTACAAATTTCTCACCTGTAATGGGGTAGGCTTTTATGTCTTGATGTTTAGAATGAAGATTCACTCGCACTCATAACCTTGTGGTGTAAGGTCACACCATTCGCTCATGGTCCCTTTGATATGACGGGACATGTTGATAACAAGCACGAATCTTATGATTCATGTTTCAGATCCGATACTTTCAGTTAACGCTCATTGACTTACGAGTCAGAGGTCTTTATTGGGTTGTAATGGGGCTGAGGGGTATGGTGTATGTCACATGGGACTGGAGGATTTGTTTGGGAATTGTGGAGGTTTTGTGCAATAGAGGATATGTTTCGCCTTTGCCATGGGTGGAATGATTAGACGGTTTCGATAACCTTTTGGTTTCTGTTGGACATCATTGGTCCTTTGGATTTGGTTTTGCTCCTTCTTGCCTCTTCTGGCGTTCGATTTGAACTTTCTTCTCATTTTGTGTTTTTGAAATGCATTTGGCTCATCAACTTCTCAAGCATTTTTTGTTTTGCATTTTGGCTTTCAGCTTCAAAGTTGCATTGACTTATCGATCTACTTGAACATTTTCAGCTTTCTTTTGGTGTTTGGCCTTGGAGTTGCATTGACTCACTGATTTCTTCAAGCATTTCATTGTTTTTTTGTGAAGATGGTGGGGGAGAGACCATGGCTCCGGCTCCTTTGAGATCCTCTATTGCAAGGGCAAGTAAGTATATGTACGTGGGTTGGCATGTTGTGGAGTTCACAGAAAAAGGTTCATGTGAAAGGCTCAGCGGGGCTCACTAAGGGATATGTAAAGGGCAGTCAAAGCTTTTTGGTTTTGTGGGGTTTTTATTCCTAAGTGCCTCGTCATCTCATTAGTCAATGATTGTTTTCTTACTATTCTCGGATCTTTGTATGAATCACAGTTCGTATCCTGTTTATCGACATTGATCTCGCTATGAATTGTGCCTTCCATGTGTTGAAGGAAACACAAGTCACTCATGGTTTTACCTCTGTGGACTCGCTCTATCTTTCCTCATTGCTCAATAGATTGTCCAAAACATTCATTTGAAATTCAAAGGAAAATACCGCTCTTCGCACACTACTCACTTGGTTTGTGGTGCTGATTTTGATTGGACCCTTGTATCATTGACGGGTCGAGAGTTAAGGGGTTCACGCACTCTGTTCAATCAATCTCTCATGATTCCCGAAGATGTCGTTTTGATATGGGAGTATGCAAATGCAATTATCTACCATGCGATGTATTGTGGTAATATGGAATTACCATGTATAGGATGCATGAAATGCTGAAAATGATGAATTGAGATGGTTGACTGAATGTTTTTTTGTGTGTTTTTTTGTTTTTGGATGCAATGCATGAGTGGTAAGGTTATGACTAGTCTCGCTTGAGCTGAATTCAGCTTGCAGTTCATGAAGCTCATCCCGTCATTGTTGGCTCTGAAGGTGGTCGAGTTGTGGTGATTGTTGTCGAAGAAGTAATTCTCGAGTGAGGTCAGGTTGGTGATTGGCTCCTGAATCTTGGGACTTTTAGGGAGTGACAACTCCCGCATGGTGACCCACTAATATGACATGGGCTGCATTTTCTAGGATTTTTGAAGGTATGATTTTTTTGGATTTTTGGATGTATGATTTTTTTTTTGATTTTCGGATGTACGTTTTTTTTTTGGATTTTTTTTTTTGGATTTTTTTGTGTATGCTTTTTTGTGGTTGTTGGTCTCTATGTACATGGTATGCTGAATGGGGAAAAAAAAGCTTGAATGCCCGGTATTTCTCACTATCGCTTCGAAGATCATGTCGCCACTCATAGGCAAAGGCAGTTATTCACCTGCAAACACGACCATCACTGTAGAAAGAATAATCTGACAAATGTTAGCATGCTTGAAAAATGGGATGAATGCTCGTGTGAGGTGTGTTGGGAATGCAACATGTGATTATGCAATTTTTCTGAGGTGAGTATGATTCATACATGATTAATGAATGCGAAATGACCAAAAAATGGGAAGAAGCAAGTTGTATGTGCTAAAAGAAATCAAGTTTTTAGAAAATAGTTTGAAAAGACGTGTTTTCGAAGTGGTAGGTTTTCTCAGTACGAATTTCGACGCTCGGTCATTCGCAAATAAAATAGGGAGGGGAACCCTATACACATTGATCTAAATAAACTCAGAGGGAATGTATAAACCTATACATGCAGTCTATTCGGAAATTGACAAGAGAGGAAAGAATGCTAGGGGAAAACCTATACATCAATTCTAAAAGTCATTAAATGGGGGAGTTCGAGCTTAAAAAAAACTTCTTCTGAACTCTTCTGGTCCGTTTTCAGGCTTCTGATTGACTACTCACACTCGAACTTCTGGTTGACTGCTCGCTCGTCTTCAGCTCTCGATTGGCTGTTCGCTCGTCTTCAGGCTCTTGGTTGCTCGTTCGTCTTTGGGCTCTTGCAGCAAAGTGATACTGTGATTAAGAGATACGGGTTGGTGTTCTTCTGACTCTCAACAATTTCGAACCTAAGCGGTTGTCTAGTCTTCATGTTGTTTGACCTAGGTTGGTGTTCCTCTGATTTTCAACAGTTTGAACTCGAACCGGTGTCACTAGTCTTATGTCGCTCGGCTAGCTCCACGGATTGGTGCGCCTCTGGCCTTCAGCTCGATCCGCGTAGTCGATCTTCGTGCTGCTCCACTTGCTCTGACGAGGGGAATGAGGGATTTTTTGAGAAAGGAAAGGTGAATGATCGAGCACAAAATCATTGTGAAAATCCACCACTTTTGTGAAAACACGAAATGAGTAGTACGCTCCACAGTAATGACCGCTGCTTTTGAAGGTGGGTTGAACTTCAAAAATAGCGGGTCACAACATGGGGACTAAATCATTTATTTTGAAAAACATTTGTGAAAATCAACTTGAAAATGTTTTCAAAAACAAGTTTGAGATACTATTCGTGAAAAAAAGTTGTTTGAAATTCGTTTGTAAAAAGCAGGTTTTTGAAATCTGTTTTTGGAAATAGTTTTTGAAACAACATTTGTGAGAAATATTGATTGAAAATCATTTGAAAATAATAGATTTTTGAAATCTGTTCTTTGCAAAACGTTTGATAAAGGTTGTTTTCTGGAAGACTTTGATTGAAACCGGTTTTGAAAAAATGTTTTGGAAATAACAATTTTGAAAACATTCGAGATGGACGACTTTGAAGATATTTCATTGGAGTGTTCGACATGATTGATTTTCTGATTTTTGCTAATTTTTGAAACATGATCACGCAGATGTAAACGCAAAATAAAAAAACGTGGCTGATTTTATGTGGAGCTGAGTGTGAATGATTGGGATAATCACCTTCCAGGTCAATCAATGCTTCCATACCACCGGGGGAACCGTCGTCCCTTCACTGTTCATCTCTCGGTATTTATCTCTGTTATGCCTTGTGGGGCACGTCATCAAGAAAGTCCGGAGTGCTTAAGTTCGAAAGGTCAGGATACCCGAAGTGATACAGTCACACGAGCCACGGCCGGGGATTATCACAACATACTCACTTTTCAGGAAACTCGGGGAAGTACTGCATGGGAACGGGTCTCTCGTCATCTGCACGGTCAGGTGTGTCTAAAGTCCAAATTATTCACTAACTACGTTGTGCCATGTATGGGTATCCGGTAAATACGGGATCCTCTATGGACGTGTAGCGTGACATTGGGCTTTAGAGACACCCGTGGTGCAGAAGAACAATGGAGAACTGAGCCCATGCAATCTTCAGGGTAAGGTAGAAGGGTGGTCAGACAGGCGGCATACAAGGGGGACTACCCATGAAACCCATCCTAGACACCGGATTAGGTAGCTGGACACTGAAGGCTCATAGCTTACTATATGCTGGCTTTGACTCGAAAAGGTGTTTGAAAGGATCCTGAGTTGTTTCAAGGTGTAGACAACTACGGCCATACCACCTCGTGGGTTTACTCCTTAACTACGAAGGACCCATACTCAGAGGGAATCAATTGTGGACCAATTGTTAATCCCGCCCGCAGATAGTGAAGGTGACACAGAGGAATGCATGCTCCTAGACTACCCGATGCAACAATGGGTTGGCTCCTTTCTACGAAGGCCCCATTTACAAAAACCGTAAATAAGCAATTATGTCATGAATGAAGGGCAGTAAACATAAGACAGTAAACACACAATAGTAAACAAGAGTGAAGCATGCAAAGGTCAAAATCACATGCGATAATCAAAGTCAATTTTGAACTCTAAACATTCGTCCTAACTATCCTCACAAAGCACACTCTAAGTGTGGAGTAGAGTAATCCTAAAGGCTTGGAAATGAATCTCTTGAAGGTTTTGAAAGAAGTTGGGGAATCCCGACAATTTTGAATGGAGTTCAGTCTTCCTTGACCAAGTTTATGAGAAAAACTTACTCAAGTTTTCCCCAGCAGAGTCGCCATTCTGTGGAGGGTGATTTTTCGGTAGAGGGGGGTCTATCTAAATATGGTCTGACTAAAAGCCTAGATCCTAGAAATTGTCATTCTGTGGAGGGCGGAAACCCGTTATTCTAGCAACCTCAAATCCTACTTAATCGTCCGTCTTTCCCCAAAAGCATAAGGGAGTGTAATGTGCACTACACCCGCTCTCAATGGGCTCCACGCGGACTTATGCCCTAAGGGCGGAAATTGACTAAGTCGCCACCTAGTTTAACCTAAGGAACTAGGAAGAGATGAGAAGGGTTCTAAGAACCGTTAATTGACTCTGATGATTTGCATATGGATTGGGCTTATCTGGTCATATGTAGAGAGTCTATATGGATTCGCCTGGGTTACACCCCTTAGAAGTGGCGACGACCACGACTTCAGATTGGTGCCCGAGGGAAACCTCGTCTCCAATTGTCGGGATTACCTTCTTTCAAAACCTTTATAGAGAGATTCATTCAAAAGCCATGGATAGGATTAGGACGATAGGGGAGAAAATGATGGATGAGGCGAGCTTTTCTGCCAAGCTAGCACCAAGAAGAGGGATTGGTGAATTCGGAGAATATAGAATGAGGATTTGTGAAGAGTCTGAGGTTGAGTGAATAGACAAAACTTGGAGTTTGTTGATTTGAAGTTTGTGGGAGCCGAAGAAGGTTGGGCGTTTCGAAAGATATGAGAGCCACTGTAGAAGGGAAAGGGGTTTTTTTTTGTTTGAATGGGTCGTACCCTAGATGGGCTGCCTACGTACTCAACTCCTGTTGAGATCAGACCTTACGTAGTTCACTTTTTGGGTTTTGGAAGTTTTGAAGGGTATGAAGTCTTGGGTGTGAGGGATTAGTCTGTGAGACGCTCGGGTCTATGAGACATTTGGGGTGTTCATGTAGTGGGAGGTATGGGATTCAAGGTCTGTGAGACGCTCGGGTCTGTGAGACATTTGAAACCTTGAGATGTCGAAGTCTGTGAGACGCTTGGGTCTGTGAGACGCTCGGGTCTGAGAGACGCTCAGGTCTGTGAGACGTTCGAATCATTGGAATGACAAAGTCTGTGAGACGCTCGGGTCAATGAGACATTTAGAGTGTGGAAGAAATTGGAATGGAATTGAAATCGAAGTTTGAAGCAGGGTTGAATGAATATTGATTTGAATTGGAACTGAAATGAATTTGGATTTGAATGAGTTTGGATTGGGGTTGGAAAACGGGCTGTGTCAAAGTTAGACTGAGTCAAAATGAGATCGAGCCAAAGTTGGGTCATGGTCAAACTTGGCTGGTCAAAGTTAAGTCAAGGTCAAGCTTGGGCTGGTCAAAGTTAGGTCAAGGTCGAGCTTTGGGCTGGTCAGAGTTAAGTCAAGGTCAAGCTTGGGCTGGTCAAAGTTAGGTCAAGGTCGAGCTTGGGCTGGTCAAAGTTAGGTTGGTCAAAGTTGGCCCAGTTAGGGTTGGGTCAAAGTCAAAGTTTGGGTTGGTCAAAGGGGTTTTGTCTAGGCTTTTGGGATGGGCTGGACCTTGTGAGCTTTTGGGCCGAATTGGGCCTTTATGGATTTGGGCTAGGATGAGTTTTTTTTGAGTTGGGCTGAAATGGGCCTTATTGATTTTGGATTGAAGTTGGATTGGATTGGAGATGGGTTTGAATCGTTTTTAGATTGATTTTTAATTGAAAATGAATTGAGGTTGAATTGAAATTGTGTGCCAAATTCGGACTATGAACCAGGTTTGGGCCTTGGAAAAGTGGGCGAATTGGGCTTTGAAATTTGGACCGAATTAGGCCTTAAAATGTGGGCCAGAATTGGCTTTGGAAAGCGGGCCAGGTTTGGAGCTCGAAACATAGGCCGGGTTGAGCCTTCGAAAGCGGGCCAGGTTCGGTTTGGAAACGGGCCAGGTTTGGAAGTGGGCCAGATTGAATTTGATTATTGGGCCTCAAACAACTGAAATGATTGTTGAGCCTCGAATTGGATGATTTGCAGTTGGGATGACATTGAATTTGAATGAATTTGAATTGTGTATGAAGAGTGTTTGATGAGTGAGTGGGGGAAGGATTACATTTGAAATGTGTTCGATGATGAGTGGGGAGCTGATTTTGAAGTATGTTTGGTGCTAG
This sequence comes from Limonium bicolor, assembly GCA_023374045.1. Taxonomy (NCBI): domain Eukaryota; kingdom Viridiplantae; phylum Streptophyta; class Magnoliopsida; order Caryophyllales; family Plumbaginaceae; genus Limonium; species Limonium bicolor. Next base: position 117,791,083 of record CM041779.1, on the reverse strand, counting down.
AGTGTGAGAGAGATTGATTTTGTAGAGTGTTGATGAGAGTATAGAGAGATGGTTTTGTGAGTGTTTGATGAGAGAGTTATGAAAGAGCTTGATATTGAAGATGTACGATGTGTGAGTATGAGAGGGATTGATTTTGGAGTGTGTTTGATGAGAAAGTGTGAAAGGGATTGATTTTGGAGTGTGTTTGATGAGAGTGTGTGAAAGAGATTGATTTGAAGTGGGTATGATGTGTGAGTATGGGAGGGATTGATTTTAAAGAGTGTTAGATGAGAGAGATTGGTTTGAAATTGAATTTTTGAGCTGAATTTGGAATTGAATTTTGGGTTTTGAATTGAATTATATTGGTTGAAACGAATCATTGATTGTGAGTTTTATTCTGACAATTATGGATTGTTTGGAAAATTTTATAAAAGAAGGGCATCCCCCACCGACCAGACTCTACGGCCCGTTTGAGTGAGAAACATCCCCGAACTAGAAGCTTTTCTAAACTGGACTTTGTCCAGAAATAAGTGGGCAAACCTAAAAGCTATTCTATGGCCATCTGTGCTAAGCCGATCTATCAATTTATAATACAAAGTTGACAAATGAATGAAGACGGCCAATGCATTATTGAATCAAACATGTAAAGGCAAGCAGTCAAGAATATGTACAACAGATGGTCGGAAGAACAACAATCATACAGTGTACAAAATTATAAAACCCAAAACTATATTAGCAGCACAATTAATAGACAAGTTACAATTCAAGATAAGAATTAAAGTTTTTGAATAAAAAAAAAACAAGCTGCTATGGGGGGTCGCATCGACGCCGCCTCACTCGAGCTGAAGGGTCCGAAGAGATACACCAACCGTTTTTTTTTATGTTTGATGGGAGAGTCCGGTAGTCCTAGCCAAGGTTCAGCTCCCTAATCCCCAAGCAATTCCTCGTTCCTCAAGAAATACATACATGCCATGGAACACAGTCAAAGAGACACAAGATTAATTAGTAATGAAATATAAGAGGGTTGGGGTGTGTGCAATGGGATCATACGGCCCCTCTCAATGGGAGGAAAGGGGCAATCTAATCATCTCCCACACCCTAACCGAGAACATAGAAAAGAGTTTCAAACTACCAACGAATGCTATGAATCATAAAATAAATCAAGCATGGGGTTGCTACTCAAATTAATTCGTCATCTTAGATTGAGACTCAACCCGAAGTGTAGTATCAAAGAGGTGAGGTTGTGAGTCATGTGGGATCACACCTAGGAGGGTTTATATCATTTCCCTCTAGGATGAAAAATTAATAAGGACCATCCAGCCAATGAGTGATTTATGCACAATTTATAGCATTCGGGTAAACTAACACTCGATCGTGTTCTTATCCAAGCGCAAGGAACAAATTACATGCTAGTATGAACTTATTTCCAAACCAAATCGATGCGCAAGGGACAAGTTCAAGGCTTGATATAACTCAATTTCCAAACCTAATTCAAGGCGTAAAGAAGGAAATCAGCAGTATTGCTTGAGATGAGGAAGCTGACCGGTAGGGCTTTCAAACCCATGAGGTACCAAGCCCAAGCACATCAATACAGTCCATCTTGAAGCTCAAAGCCCACCGGTGTAGTCAACAAAGGGATCAGCCCATGTCCAATCGATATAACCAGAGAAGTGCTGCAAACGGTTCAACGCAGTGTGTAGTCGATTCCAAATCAAGCAAATCCGGCCCAAATCCAGCCATGACTTATCAGTTTTGCCTTGTGCCTCGAAAGAAACAAGTTCTGGCACGTGAGATTAAACCGTCAGAACCGAGCTAATAACAACTAAAGGCCTGGCCGGAGTCTAAATATGGACAAGATCATCAGAGAAAGATAAATGGGCTTTCAAGTTCCGACAAGCACAAAGAGATTGGTTCAGACAGTAAGCAATCCAATTTAGCATTTCAAACAGATTCGACAGAATATAAAGTTCTGTGAGTGGTTCGACCAAGCACTAACAATAATGATAGGACAAAGGAATCACCGTGGTCCAAAGCAAGTGACATTCAACACCAATTTGAAGTCCTCACAGATAAAAATCTAATAAATACAACGGATCAGACTGAAAAGTGTTACCAACAGGGCAGTCCTGAGCGCACTTAGCCCGCTTTTGAATCGGTTAGCCAAAATGTTTTCCATCCAGATTCGACTTCCCCAGTGAAGCCAAACTACTAATCTCATTTTAACACTTCGAACCCATATTGAATCACGGATACACAAGTCCAGAATGGAGATCATTCCAGCAACCCAACATCAACATGGGATGAGTAATATCACATAAATGGAAAACATAAACCTGTTGCAAAGAAACAGGTCAAAATTCCAAACCAAACAAATCTGGAAAAGTCCCATAATGCCTAGGTCAGATACATAATCGAGGAAGGAGTTTCACGGAACACCCAATAAACTCGTAACAACCACAAGCGAACAAACCCAATAGGAAATACCGCATCTGAACATTATTGTTGGGCATCCTAATACTCAGTGAAATTCTCCCCGAAGCCTCAAACTTCAGAATGCATGCGGCACCCTGGTTCGATGAGAAAGCTGGTATTCCATCAAGAGCGTAGAAAGCGACAGCGACGGTGAAGACCCAAGAGCGATACAGAAACATCACCCGAGAGTGGGACAGGATGTGATTCGATCGATCCGTGGAGCTTCGTGAGAAACCAATGGAGGCAAAATTTGGAAACCCTCAGAGAGACAAGGGGTTCACTTCCGTCTCCTCTCTTGGGATTTATCGAGTTCGAAGCAGCAACGTCCAAAAGCCGGATAGACCGTGAAGAAGGAAGGAGTGTGGAGGACTGTTTTTAATCGCAAGTTTGAGTTGTAAATCACTGTCGTGAGGAGAAAGATCTGAGAATAAAGAAGGGAGGAGAAAGAGTTAGAGTGGAAGGGAGTGAAGTTGCAGTCGAACGAGGGAGAAGGCATAGTTGGGGTTTTTCTCGATTGCTTTGACGAAGACGGAAACGGTGATGGAAGAGTTGGAGAGGGTTCCGTTTTTTTTTTGGTTTTCTGGCTATGAGATCGAGAGAAGGATGAAGGAGATGCGGGTGTCTTCTGGTTCTGGTTTTTTGGAGATGAAGAAGAAAATCATCGAGAGCTGAGCCTAGGAGAAGGAGGCAACTGGTGTCTTTTGTAAAGCCCTAGGGTTTTTCCTTTTGTCATGCTGAAGTGAGGTAGGGTGTGGAATGGGCCTTGAAGGTTGGCCTTATTTGGTTTGAAGCAGATTGGGTCATGACTAAATTGACTGGTTGGTTATTGGTTTGAATGGATGAATGAGAAAATAAACTAACATAGACGGGGATGCAAGAAATAACACAGAAATTATAACTCAAATTGAATACTCCCTAAAACGCTAATGTTTTAAAAAAAAACAAGAATACAAAGTAACGATGAATGGATTTTATCAATAAATAAATCTTTTTTTATATATATATATAACATGAAATGATAAAATGCAGACAAAGTAACGTATAAGTAAAATGATAAAAGTAATGATACTGATAAATGTATAAAATGTTGGGAACAATACTAAAAATGATAATGATAAAGGAAAAGCAAACACTAAAAATAAAAAGACGAGAAAATGGGATAAAATAAAAGATCTATGAACATAAAAGAAATGAATAGATAATAAACGAAAAGGGATGGGTTTGAAATTGGGTTGTCGTGGAATTCATTTTCGAATAATGGGTTTTTTTTTGAAATGCTTGAAAATGATTTAAGAATTTTGTGAAAAAATGATGGTTTCGTTTTGGCACGCACGCACGTTAGTTTTTTGAAAAAGAAAGGCGACGACCCTTCTTATTTTATTCATTATTTCGAAATTTGCTTTATGGGTGAGATTTTTGGTGTCTACACCGCCTACTATGCTCAGCTTCCCATCCTCCTGAAACCAATGTCGTTGTACCGCGGGTAATAGGCTCCCTTGGGTGCACGATTTTCCTTCTCAAGAGCCCTCTCTTCCTCTTATGTCTAACGCGTCTTTCCCCCGACCTGAGGAGCGCTGGCCTGGATCGGTGCACCATTCTGATAAGCCGCAGACTTATCATATTTTATGCACTAGATTTAGTATTATATTTATCTAAATAAAGTTATATTTATGTATTTATGCTTTATGTGTTAAAGTATAATATTTGTACAGATTTATGTTTTTATGTGTTTTCGGTGCAAGGAATGATTTTTCTAGCCAAAAGTTCATTGATGCCGGACTCCATGCCGGGTAGTTTCTGCACGACATAAGCACAGAACAGAAAAGAGGCCTTGCCGGACCTAATGCCGGGTAGATTCAATCCGGCATAAGTGAAGAGTCGCCACGGTTGACCAGACGATGGCCGTTATTGACCGTTGGAGATTTAGCTAGTGCCGGGTGTGATGCCAGGTATCTCCTACCCGGCATAGGCACTGTTTCGCGCGGAATTGACGGTTTCGACCGTTAACAGTTGGGCGCATTTATCACGTGTGCCGGCTATTGGTGATCCGGCACGACGCCCGGCAAGAGACATTTTGATGCCTATAAATAGGCCGAAGAAGGCAACAATTTGAGACATTCCAACATACATATACACTCCATCCACGTCCTTATTTCCGCCACATTCCATCTGTTGGTGTCCAAGGAACATTTGCAGATCCATCCACGCAAGAGAAAGAAGAAGACCTTGTCAGGGTTAAGGCTATTACATCTCCGTCTCCCTCCCCCTTGTATTCTCTTCTTGTAGTTGTGTGGATGGTGATGCAGAATCCTTGTTAGGTTTTGGTTAGGGATGACTTCCTTGTAAAACTCTTATGATCATTTATGGAATTTTCAAGTTTCTTAACCCGAGTTCTAATCTTCTTACAAGTAGAATGAAGTAGCTATTCATTCTCTTATCTCTAAGTCTAAGTCCTATTTGAGGTTCACAAGACAAGAATAGGAGATTAGGATTTTGGTAATCTTTAACATTGTCTTTTGCGCCTCAGCGGGAGCAAGACTTAAGGTTTAGGGTTAATCTCTTATTTCCCATTATTCTGTTGTATTCGCGGCATTGGCTATGCACGATGCAAGTATGAATATTGAGTTCCTTTGTCAGATCCGAATCTGGAAGTGTTGTTTACGAAATGTACGATGCCGGATGGCATGCCGGGTATAAGTTATCCGCACGTTCAAGGCCATGAATCTGCCGGTAGCGAGGATCCGGCATCACATCCGGCATATGCACTTTGCGAGACCAAATCCTCTTTGAGACTTGCCACCCTTGATCATTGGTCATACGACCTTTTGCATTGATAATCTTCCCAAATCAAAGTTAGTTTATTTATTTTTTTAGTTTAGGATCATCCATTTTCAATTCCCCCTTGTTATATAGAATAGGCTTTTGCCCGGATTAGGACTAATTTTCTATAAGTCCCTTGGGTACGATACTCTCGGTCGTAATATATTTACACTATACTCCGACCGGGTTTTTTATTTTGCTACCCGTAGTAGAGTTGTAGGATTAGTTATTATTTTATTTTATCTTTTGTATATATTTTTATCCTAACAATTCTCAGTTAGCAAATTGGCGCCGTTGCCGGGGACTTGGAATTAGTCCAAGTCCTAAATTCGGTAAAACGCCTTATTCTTTATTCTTTGATTCCTTGATTCTTTAATTTTCGCCCTTAGTTTTGCAGACTTGAATGTGCCGTGCGGAGTGTCGGGCATCTGTCACCCCGCAAACTCGGAGGAAGTCGGATGCCGGATACGTTTTACCGGCATTGCGTCCGGCATGTTCAAAGTTTTTCAAAATTTCTTACAGTATTGAGTTCTTGGCAATTTAAATTTGTTCTTGCTTACTCCCATTCGTTATTTCTCTCTCCTAATAGTCCCTATACTATGATTCTTTAATTTGATTTCAAGTTTGAACTTGCCGTGTATTGTGCCGGGTTTTCTATATCCGGCATTTCGGAGGAAGTCCTATGCCGGACGGGTTTGACCCGGCATGTCACCCCGCATGCTCAAATTCTCTCAATATTTTTGTCGCTAATTGTAGGGACAATTAGGAGTAATCTCCTACAATCCCTTATTTACTCTTACATTTATTTTTTATTTATTATTTTTTTATTATCCTTTACCTTTCAATGTCTTTTAACTAAGTTATTCGATTTTTGGTCCCGCCGGGCGTAAAGCCGGGTAAAATCCACCCGGCAATCTTGGAGGAAGTCCAATGCCGGGCTTCGAACACCCGGCACACGTCCGGCATACGCAACTTTGTTTCTTCTTTTGATTTTTGCGAATTTATTATGTTAATATCTTTTTATTTATTATTACAAACATGTCGTTTTATCCATCTCTTCTTTCTTTTTGATTTATTTTATTTTCTCTTCGAGTTTAAATAAGCCGGGCAAGAAGCCGGGTAAAACCAATCCGACATTAATGGGAGAAGTCCATTGCCGGATACGAGTTGCCCGGCATTGTGTCCGGCATATTCAAAAAAAAAATAATCATTTTTTTTTATTTGTCTCTCTTGAATTGGTAACCTTCCTGTCTTATTATTATTTTTCGTACTATAATTTGTTTAATTTATAATTTTGTGTACTTCTCCAAAGTAAATTAGGTGAATGCAGTTCAAGCACACTCCCTACACAAATACTCAAATACAGCAGGCGTTTGACAAGAGCTCTCTTCCTCAGCAGGTGAATGTGGTTAGTGCACAACCACACACCTAGAGCACTGAATTCCAAGATTTTTTTCAACACCTGAGGAAGTGGAAATTACATGAGATCTGACCGTTCGCACGGAGCATAAGTCGCTGCAGCAACTTTTTGCTCAACCATGACCACTTGGTCAACTCCCGTCTCTAACGCTAAATTTATCAATGGGAGTATGCGAGATCGTTCATAACCTCTATCGATATCTCTGATCACTCTGCCAAGTAGCCAAAGGCTAAGTGTAGGGCAGCCCCACTCATCTGGTCTTCTTTCATCACAGGGGAGTCACTTCTTTTCTTTATTTCTTTATTTTTCTTTATTTTTCTTTCGAACACTGGGGACAGTGTTCCTGCCAAGTGTAGGGCAGGGACCCCCCTTAAAAATAAGTTTTTATTAATATGCATAAGTTGTGAGTTTTATCGATGTTTTAACTAAACGTTTTGCATGTTTTTGATTAAGATGAGATTAGGAATGACTAAAAGCTTGTTCTCTCAAGAGGTAAGCTCTCTAATGACTTATAGATTCATGTTTTTAACTTTTTGATTCTCTTTATTAACATGAGTACATGATCTTTCTCCTAATTCTTTCCTTTATGTATTTTTGGGTATTTATTTCTTTTCTTTTCAAATTGTGAAAAATCTTTTGGGTGAAAATCTAAAAAAAGGGTTTTTGTGCAAAAGAAAGAAGAAGAAAAAAAAAAAGAAAAAAAAAATCTTCTTCCAAAGGAAAAGCATTATATTCCTTGAGGTTGCAAAAATGCCCAGAATAAAAGCAAGAAAAGAGAGTTTTTCCTTTTATTTTTCTCCTAAATTCCCCGTTCTTCAATGAAAAAAATCATGGTTGATTCAGAAACTCTTGCAAAATAGGGCTGATTCATAAAACCATTGATGAGAGTCTTGGCCACATTCAGAAACTCTTGAAAAATAGAGCTGAATGATGGAAACCGGAAAAGGAGAGATTACAAAAATCCCTTATGCAAAATAGCCCAAAAGTTTTTGATCGATTTTGAAGATCTTTTTATACCCATTAGTATGTTTTGATAGAATAAGGTAGAGTAAGTGATACTTATGAATTAGAGTCATATAGTTGGAAATATTTATCTACATTTCATTCTAGAGTTTATCTGTTTTGTGCATGAGTAATTAGTCCTTTCTAATCTTGTTTTGCTCGAGGACTAGCAAAAGTAAGTGTAGGGCCTTGATAAGCCGCAGACTTATCATATTTTATGCACTAGATTTAGTATTATATTTATCTAAATAAAGTTATATTTATGTTATTTATGCTTATTATGTGTTAAAGTATAATATTTGTACAGATTTATGTTTTATGTGTTTTCGGTGCAAGGAATGATTTTCTAGCCAAAAGTTCATTGATGTCGGACTCCATGTCGGGTAGTTTCTGCACGGCATAAGCACAAAACAGAAAGAGGCCTTGCCGGACCTAATGCCGGGTAGATTCAATCCGGCATAAGTGAAGAGTCGCCACGGTTGACCAGACGATGGCCGTTATTGACCGTTGGAGATTTAGCTAGTGCCGGGTGTGATGCCGGGTATCTCCTACCCGGCATAGGCACTGTTTCGCGCGGAATTGACGGTTTCGACCGTTAACAGTTGGGCGCATTTATCACGTGTGCCGGCTATTGGTGATCCGGCACGACGCCTGGCAAGAGACATTTTGATGCCTATAAATAGGCCGAAGAAGGCAACAATTTGAGACATTCCAACATACATATACACTCCATCCACGTCCTTATTTCCGCCACATTCCATCTGTTGGTGTCCAAGGAACATTTGCAGATCCATCCACGCAAGAGAAGAAGAAGACCTTGTCAGGGTTAAGGCTATTAACATCTCCTTCTCCCCCCTTTGTATTCTCTTCTTGTAGTTGTGTGGATGGTGATGCAGAATCCTTGTTAGGTTTTGGTTAGGGATGACTTCCTTGTAAAACTCTTATGATCATTTATGGAATTTTCAAGTTTCTTAACCCGAGTTCTAATCTTCTTACAAGTAGAATGAAGTAGCTATTCATTCTCTTATCTCTAAGTCCTATTTGAGGTTCACAAGACAAGAATAGGATAGATTAGGATTTTGGTAATCTTTAACATTGTCTTTTGCGCCTCAGCGGGAGCAAGACTTAAGGTTTAGGGTTAATCTCTTATTTCCCATTATTCTGTTGTATTCGCGGCATTGGCTATGCACGATGCAAGTATGAATATTGAGTTCCTTTTGTCAGATCCGAATCTGGAAGTGTTGTTTACGAAATGTACGATGCCGGATGGCATGCCGGGTATAAGTTATCCGGCACGTTCAAGGCCATGAATCTGCCGGGTAGCGAGGATCCGGCATCACATCTGGCATATGCACTTTGCGAGACCAAATCCTCTTTGAGACTTGCCACCCTTGATCATTGGTCATACGACCTTTTGCATTGATAATCTTCCCAAATCAAAGTTAGTTTATTTATTTATTTATTTAGTTTAGGATCACATTTTCAATTCCCCCCTTGTTATTATAGAATAGGCTTTTGCCCGGATTAGGACTAATTTTCTATAAGTCCCTTGGGTACGATACTCTCGGTCGTAATATATTACACTATACTCCGACCGGGTTTTTATTTTGCTACCCGTAGTAGAGTTGTAGGATTAGTTATTATTTTATTTTATTCTTTTGTATATTTTTATCCTAACAATTTCTCAGTTAGCACATTCTCCTACATGAGTTTCCTGCAGCAGGTGTCCCAATTTTTACTCCTTTCTTTACTCCTTTCTCCAGCAAGATTACTATTCTCCTTTTCCTTCTCTTTTTACATTGCTTTCTCTTGGCCCTTCTTATTCTTTTAATCTTACCTTGCCTTCTTTCCTTCTCACTTTTCAATATGTTCTTCCTCAAATTAGAACTAGGGAAAAAATTTCCTCCGGGCTCCCTCGTGTCGGACCCATATTGGTTCCAACAGTCTTCTTCTTCCTTGCGTCCCTCTTTCTGTTGTTCCTTGTGTGCGGCTGTTCACCCTTTGCCTCCTTGGGAACTTGTTCCATCCCTCTTTCTGTTGTTCTCTCCTCTAGCCCAGCTTCAACCTTAAGTGTAATGGTTCCAGCCTTAGGTGTTGTAATGGTTGTTCTTGCTTTCCATTGTGAAGTGAGTTCTCCCAACTCCCCCACCTTCCTCTGCAACCTCTTAAGTGTTTTCTTAAGCTCCCAGTGGCTCAATGCCATCTAAAACTGGATCAATGGCTCTGATACCGATTGATGAGACCAAAGCCTTTTACTCACGATAACTGATAGCATTGAAGCACACTTGTATTTTAAGGGGACAAATTGGCAATGAGCCTTATAGTACCGTAAATGGCTAAACAGGGAAAAGAAAGATAAAATAGAACCTCTCCCGAGGAGCCTAATCAGGACAAGCCTGCCTATCCACAAAGTGGCCAAGATGAGTAAATTATTCGATGCCCTTTTTACTCTAATCCCTTGCCTTAAATAACTAATAAATTGCTTGGGCAAGGGGCAACTGCTAGCTATCCCAAAACTGCCCTCAGTCCCCTTTTGTGATCCTATCAGATCTCCCTGGCAATGTCCCTGCATCTGTTTGAAGGAACCGTAATATTTCCGGTTAAGTTGAATGGAAAACTTGGTGTGAGTAGAGCAACTAACCACCCAATTGATAAATTGATGGCAAAAGCTTAAACTTTCTAAAAGTCCTCGCATAAGCTCCCACTCCACCAGATTCCAAAGCTTTGTAAATATCAATCTTAAGGCACACCTAGGATATATACCCCTATTCTATGATTATGTATTACCACTGTTTAGCAAAGTAAGACATAATGAACTAAGGAACACCGATGAACTAAAGCAGCTTGAGTGTCTGAGATAATATCAGGCAGAAGCCTCTCGAGTTCTGTTAAAAATGATAATTGAAACAAGGAATAGCTGACGTTGCAACTACAAATGAGCAAAGCTCCTTCACATTGTTTGACTGGATTAATCACCTTGGGGATCAAGGAAATGAGGGTGGCAGTCACCCGCTTTTTGCAGCTGTCCAGTTGTCATCCCAACAATATGCCTTGAGGTCTTGTACAATTACGAATAAATTCATTCGGACCTGGAAATTGTTCCCAATTGACTTGTACATGCTTTTAGTTATGGGCCAGAAGCATCTGATTCTTATTCCCTGTAACTCTGTTGCCTTTGTCAAACTTGCCAGTCAATTGTCTAGGCACGACGCTGTTTGGTGCCCAGGAGTTCTTTTACAGAAATTCAGAATGCGTTGGGCAATATCATCAACCTTGACCAGCTCCTTCATACAGACAAATGAAACTGTAGCAACATGCGTACAATTTTTAAAAAGGAAAAGTTGCATATGCTATATAATTACAATCATGATAATACACACTGTAGAACAGATGCTAAGCCTGGTAAGACTTTTCTAACGTCTTTGTCATCGCTCATTCTGACGTCTTATGGACTTCGACCCCGATTTACATACCAGCCAGCGCATAGATTGGAAGACAAATGAAACTGCTTAGCGGTCGCAGAACTCTGACCTGTCAATTAAGATGCGAATTCCTCAGTCCACGAATATATTCCAATTGTAGACTTTCACATCAAACTCTGAGCTATCGATCAGCATGTTTCTCAATTCATTGGCTCTATCTCTATCTTTGGCCAGTAACAAGGCGAAACCACCACCACCTGCCCCGACTAGCTTGTAACCGCAGCAATAGCGGTCGCACAACTCAAACAATCTATCCACAAGTTCATTACTGCAGAAAGGGTCAAGTTCTTGGTGAAGCCTCCAAGCTTCTAGCATGATCTCACCCAACTCATCTATATCCCCATTCATTAAACATTCTCTCCCAATATTCGCCAGTTCAACCAGCCGCTTGATGCTCGATATGAGCAGGTTATCCCTTCTAAGGTATCGAGTAACCACCTTCTGTAATACCTGGTGAGCAAGCCTTACCTGTGTGGCATATAATGTCACAAAAAAAGCCAGGGCTTAATTTCAAAAACCGAAACAGAACGATCGTAATTAACAGTTACAAAGAAAAGAAGGAGAAAAGTGTTACCTGGCCAGTGAACACCACTAATAATCGTTCTTGCAACTCAGTAACCAATTCTTGCGAAGCCAGTAAGGGGCAGACTTGTAGACGCAACGGTATTCCAGGCAAGCTGGTGGTAAGTTTTATGCCAGGATATAGTCCTCCTATTTGATCTTGCCACCCACCTCCGGTACCCATCAATTGCTCCAATACCAAAACAAGCCTTGCAACGTTCTCATTGCTGGCATCTCCACCCGTATCAGAAGCAGCCCTCTCACAACAGCGGCTGCAAGAATACTTGAAGTCCCCAAGCCACTCCCACGTGGTACATTAGCCCATGTTTTGATCTGTAATCCAGTTGACTTCAGGATTGGACTGGTAATAACACCAGTGATGATTAAGGCAGACTTTACAAGACGAAACGGGTCGTTACCATCAAATGGAGCAGCAACAGAAGTAGGATCTTCTATATGCTCTTCTTGTGCTGCATCATCAGTGATTAATATGCCATTTGTTGCACTAGTTTCGATTGCAGTGCCTATTGGAAGTGAACCTTCCAAGCTAATGGACATATTTAGAACATAACCGTTACGTTCCAGACTCCATGGTGGAGTATCACTCCAGCCACCCACAAAATCGACTCGGACTGGTAGTTCAACTTTCACCCTCTTTAGTGAAAACTGTCTCTCAATGCTCTGGTCTAAACCATTGTTATGGTTTATAGTTGCAGATGAGCCGTGGGACGTGCTTGAAAGGTCCTCTACAATCAAGAAACAAATACACAGAAACATCGTAAGCACTTCTAAAAATTTTACTGACGTCGAGCATCTTACTTGGGTTCTCAGTAACTGAAATCAATACCTTTGAAGCCATATCTCACAGCTGAAGCAGTTTCATCTGCAACAGCTTCCCACACTAAAGGATCCAGTTCGAGTGCTCGTGATTCCTCTTTACAAGCTCGGAGAAGATCAACTTGAACCTGTAAAACTCGGCTCCTGGGTATAACATTGAAATTCTGCTCATCAAGGCTGGGTAGCAGTGCTAGAAAGCTCCTGCAAATTTCAGCACCTGAGATCTCTTTTTGCATTATCATCACATAACTGGGATAAGTTATGACCTACCAACCCATGGTTTATACAAGCTCTAGCTATACTAGCCGAAAGTTCAGCCTGATGGTTAGTGGAACCTTGGCACATCTTACGGAAGTCGATGGAGCTATGCAACTCCTCCAAGCTGACTCGAGAAGAATTCTTCCACATTGTGAGAATTTTTTTATCCTTGTCCTGAGACGAACTCATAAACCATGATGCCACTTTGAGCATCTCAAAATAAGATATTACTGGGAATATTCTAGCATTCCACAAGCATTTATCATTGAGGTCCATAGTATCCTCCCAGAGGTCAATTGCATTGATCATTAGGTCTTCTAAAACCTTGCTCCATCGTTTCTCGCAGAACGATCCATATTTAGAAAATGGGGTTTTCGGATTATCATCGAGACCACAGTAGACTAGAACTCTATCAGAACACCCTGCCAAAGGAACTTCCCAAAGGCAGTGGCGATCAGGAAGTATAAATCTAAATGAATCATTGCATGACGCATCACATTCAGGGACACTAACGCTAACAACAATGCACTGAGAACCAATCTGTATTCCACCAGAAATCGTAGAGTCATATACGAGGGAGTCTGCCCCAATTGAGACTCTTGCAGCAATTTTACTTGAGAGGATGATGGATGATGATGAAATATCTGAAACGGTAGAGGCTGGCAAGGAACACAAGTGTCGATGATCCAAAAGTCCAGAATTAACTCCACTAAAATGATCCAATACTTCACTAGAAGTCCCAAAATGCAGAAAACGCAAATCATCTGTGCAGAATGAAAGCAATCTAATGAGAAAAAACATAAGACATAACAAAAACTTTAAAGAGCTTAGAATCAAGAATTAGGACAATGAAGAGAACACATGCAAGATAAATAAACATTCTAAAAGGTCATTAACTTACAAGCACAGTAACTCCACATTCGTTGTTTCCCCAGACTATTGAATAGTTCTACCCCCAAAGGACGACCTTTCAACCAGTCATGTTTTGCAGGTACCCAAGCTGCCACTAGATCTTCGTACAAACTCATCTGCAGAGAACAAACTAATATAAACCAGAAAGAAATGCACAGTGAAGATATGATCAAAGCAGTAGAAACATGGACAGAAGTAACCAAGGGCCTCAAAACCACAGCTATCACGAAACAAAGGGAAAAAAACAAAAAGAGACTCATATTAATTTCATAGTCATACAGCTCAGCTTTTGATGTCATGATTTTACATAATGCTGCATTTCAGAAAGAGGAAGCACTCAGAATATGTCAACAGAAGCTTACCTCTTTTTTGTTCCTTAGCAGCTCAGAAATAAGAGACTGACTAGAGCAAGCAAGCCTCACTAGCTCTGTCCAAGCTGTACCTCTAAGAGCTATAATTCCAGTATCCAAGAGAGTTCTACCATCATCTAACATAGCTTCACTCTTCACAAGCTCCTCTACAGACGGCTTTTGCAACAAGTTGTCAACTAGACTGACAAATGACTTGTCATTCGAAGCACCGTCTTTCGATGCAACGATAACACCGTGGTGTGAAGCAACACCAAGGGTTATAGGGACAGTGATGATGCAAGATGCATCCTCTGGAAGAACCATGGAGAAGGCATCAAAGCATGGAAGTACGTCCCCTGTCATTATGAACAAACCACCTAAAATGAAACAAAACAAGTGATTCGTGTCAGCTCTTTTTGTCATGAAAATACATCTCACCATATAGATATGTTGGTCCATAAACAAATTCCTTCACACAATTTCTTTTGGAGATCAGCAGTGCAGCCAGATGAATAAACATGTCCACACATTTCAACTATTCTTTGCATGCATGTACAGCAGTGTCCAAATACTCCATTTAGCAGGGCTCTACCTATATGCAAACAGATCAACACGTGAAAATGTAGATATCAAGACACATCGCGCAACAATTTGATAATCAAATTTTTCAACAAACATGGTGAAGTAATAAATTAACAAAAACCTTAAATACATCAGCTATTATTTCGAGAATGACGGCACACAAGTAAAAAAGAAGTAACAAAATTTCAAAGAAACTTGTTTGCAAGTATGCTTGATAATTTAGAACAGTTACTTACAGCAAAACAAAAGGCAATTTCACTTATTACTAGAGAGGATAAGCAACCTTCTCCCTTGAAAGCTTGTCTCGCGCAAGACGCAATAGCAAGTACATGATCAAAAAGCAAAGGAACGGGACCATCAGGATCATCTGCTGCCAAATAAGGTAGAGGCATGAAAACCTTCCCCATAGGATTTGCCCATGGAACTCTTTTTGAATCACCTCCAGCATGGATTAATAGTATATGCTTTCCGGCTAATAGCTTAACTATATTCTGGCTAAGAACTACATTCTTTGATCTTTCACGCACTTCAGAAGATCCACTTAAGCCCTTGTGATCCGCAACCTATGAGGAGAAGGTAAATCATCGCATGTTAGTCGTCAAGCCAAATAGAATAACAGGAGAAAAAAAAATTCACGTAGTAACATTCAGTAGGCTTGGAAACTTTCTACAAATGTGGGTTTTCAGGTGACCTTATACGAGTTTTCTGAAATGAAAGAAAAAAATTCCCGTATTTTGCAGTGATTGTATCAATTGAACACCTAAGTGTAAATCACAATTTCATAAACCAATATGCTACAAGACCTCGTTTTCAACGTGTAGATCAGACCCGTCATTCAGAGCATAGTGTTCCGCCAGAGCTCGAATAGCATTGAGCGTGGCCGCTCCGGACCCAATCCTCTGACCACTGGGATCAGGCACGGCTAGGGTGACCGTGGATCCGGCGATTCGGCCAATACGCTTTGCTCGGGCCAGTTGCCAATTGTAGAGCTCCGCTTGCTCAGGACTGGCTGCCGTCAAAACAATGGAGTCCCATGTTGGAACCCTGGCCGGGTGCCGAACCGACAGCCTTAATCTATACCATGCCTTCCTCAGAGTGCTTGCCAAATCCGCTTTTCTAGGCAACTTAGCATCACCTCCCCCTGTTTTTCTGCTACTAGTCATCAAATTTTCCGTTGCCGTCAATCAACCAGGGTAAGAAAAAGTTGTTGCGTGATCGCCGTCGAAAGAAAACCCAAACCGCATCCGTGGGTAATAGATGCTGCAGGAAAGGAGAGACTAGGCAAGAGAAATTTTAAGTGAGATGTCGATCGAAAGAGAAATTTGATTGAGACGGATACTGGACCGGATAGTCGGTGCGATGGTAAGAAGAAGGGTTGTTATCCACCATATCAATATGCTACAACTAGAGAGTTTTGATCGCCGTACCAGCTTAGCTGCTCATGTGAATATTGTGTAAATGAGCCAGCCATTTACGGCCAGAATATTTTTTTGAAAAGCAAGATATATATTATATTATATTATAAGAAGGGATACATGTAAAGTGACATCATGTAAAACATGTGTCAACTTCCCTAACCAGCAAGTTACATATGTCATTGCTAAAAAAGAGTGTGCTGGATTGCCTTCTTCTCCACGCTGACAGTGTGAACGCACCATCACCATGGCTACCGCCATCGGCACCACCGTTGGTGCTAGCGGCATAACCGGCTTTTACGGTATCGTCTGCTACGCAGACTTCATTGACTGGCATCTGCTCCACGGAGCAAAGATTAGACGCTTCAGCTCTGGCAACAACGTTGAAGATGGAAGCTGTGATTGCAAATCCCACCCAAAACCCACGAAATACAAAGAAACTAAAACACAACCTATACACAGCAAAAAACTCTCCTAACCAGAGAGAAGACAAGAAACTAAACATAGTTATTATTAAGCAAAACAACATCTACTCTAGATGTTGAACTACTACTAAGTAAAAACCATGAGGACAAGGAAAAACTAAAAACAAGAAGAAGAAGAGAGAGGAGAGAGCTTTTCTCTCTCATGGACTACATGGTGCCCCTTCCATTTACGGCCAGAATATTGCCGATGACCCCTCCGCAGATTTTTTTAATACTAAAAAACAGAAGTGAAAAAGGACGTGGTAACGCAGAAGAAACGAAAACAACGAACACAATACACAGATGTTTCGTACTGTGATCCTAACTAGTAACTACTACTGCCGATTAATCCAAGAAGCTTAGGAAAGTCAAAGACAAGAGAAATAAAAACATAGGAATACCAAATTGTTCGTTGAGTCAAGTGAAAATTTACCACATATTACCAAAAGAAGAACTGTCTCCCGCGATGTTGTAGAGCGGAAACTCTTCCCTCTCTCTAACGATCTTGTCTCTTGTGAATCTGCCATGGGCAGGAGGACCAAAACCAAAGTCGCAGTTCCATCGATCGGGGTGGCAGTGAAGCGACACCGGTAAATCAATGCATTCCTGTTGTTGCTTCGGGTGGCACCGAAGAAGGCTCGGTATCTGGCAGTTGTGATGAGACGCAGGCGGAGACTGGTTGGTAGATCTGGAAGTTGAGGCTCCGAAGAAGGCTCTGGTTCCTGGGAGTCGTAATGTGGAGCAGGAGAAGATTGGGTTGGTAGATTTGGAGGGCGAGGGGGATGGCGACGGTTGTGAAGGATTTGATTCGTGATGTTCCAGCGAGTAGATCGGGGGTGAATGTGTCGAAGGTTCCACACACTAAGAAGTTGTGGAGTGATGTTGTGGCCAATAATCGAGATAGGGATTATTGTTTGAATTTGGAAGCTTTCCAGGAAGACGATACCCCGGTTCTCAAGTTTAGTAAGGAGGAAGTTAGGTCAGAAGTGGAATTTTGGCAATTCTCACTGGTGGGGGCGGCCATGGGGTTTCAATGCTCCTTCCCGGTCATGGAGAATTATGTTCGGCAGAAATGGAGTAAGTTTGCCTCGCCTACGATCTATCAGAATGATTTTGGTGTGTTCTTGTTTCGGTTTGATAGTAAGGAGGAGATGATGCAGATTTTGGAGAATGGGCCTTGGTTCCTTCGAGGGAATCTGCCTTTAATTTTACGGATCTGGTCACCTGGATGCAAATTAGATCTGGCCAATTTGGCTTCGACACCGGTGTGGATTAAGCTGCCAGGTTTGGATTTACAGTTTTGGTCCCCTAGGATGTTGAGTAGGATTGCTAGCAAGATCGGCAAACCCATTCTTGCTGATAAGTTGACGTCCCAGAAGGAGAAAATAGGGTTTGCGTGAATTCTTGTGGAGCTTGATGCAAAAACAAAACCGAAAGAGGAAATTATCTTGGAGGATGGGGATGGTAATAGATTCTCTCAGAGGGTTGTGTATGAGTGGAGGCCTTGGTATTGTGAGAGTTGCAGATGTTTTGGTCATCAATCTTCTCGGTGTCCGAAGTTAATTAATAAAGAAGTATTGGTGTCTCAAAAGGATAATCAAGAGAGTGAAGATGCTCATGTCGGTTTATCTGATAAGGGGTTGGATGGTGAATCTGGTGTGATTAGTAAGGTGGTTCAGGGAGGTTCTGTTGTTAATGGTGAAGCGGGTTCTAGTAAGGAGGTGGAGCAGTCAAGTTTGGAGGGGTGGACTACGGTGTCGGCTAAGAGAAGTTTGAGTAAGAATTTTGAGCAGTTGGGGAAGGGGAGAGGTGCTAATACTCAGAGGGGCGTTTTGATTAATGGTCCGAATGGGTAGATTGCACATTGCGTCTTGGAATATCAGAGGGCTGAATGCCCAGAATAAGAGAAGTGCAATTGATAGTTTTGCTGTGAAGAATAAGGTGAGTCTTTTCGCCATTTTAGAAACTCGTGTTCGTGATAATAAATTTGATTCGGTTGCTTGTTGGTGGAAGAGGAATTGGAATGGGATGTCGAATGTGGAGCTGGATAAGAATTGTAGGATTTTGTTGTTATGGGATGGGGATGTTTGGGAGGTGCAGTGTAGGTGTTTAAGTAACCAGCTGATTCACTGTAAAGTTTCTTCTAAAAGTGGTGATTGCTCCTTCTGGTTGTCCGTTGTGTATGCTGCTAATAAAGATGATGAAAGAGGAAAGTTATGGGAGGAGTTGAGGGATGTGGGACAGACCTTGCAGGGTCCCTGGTTAGTGATGGGTGATTTTAATTGCACTTTAAAGCAGGGTGAGAAATCAGTGGGGGATGTGATTTCGGATGATGTTGATCTGCAATTTGTGGACTGTATAGATAGCATAGATGTTCACGATCTTAAGGCTTATGGTGCTTTTTTCACATGGACTAATAAGCATTGTACTGATCCTCGGTCTCGAATTCGGTGTAAGTTGGATAGAGCAATGGTGAATAATAGTTGGTTGAGTAGTTCTCAGATTCGAGTGCTGAATTTTGCCCGCCGGATGTATCTGATCATTCCCCCATCCTGATTATGATTGATAATGACATATCAAGAGCTCCTGCTAGATTCAGATTCCGTAATATGGGTGTCTGATGATAAGTTCCTGGATGTCGTTAAATCTGGTTGGTCTGTGCAGATTGATGGATGTCCTATGTATAGAATGTCCAAAGATTGAAGGGTATTAAGCTATGCTGAAGGGTTTAATCAGGGAAATATTCTTCATCTAAGGGAAGGTAAGGTGAGTAGAAGGAATTTGTATGATACTCAAATTAGGCTGATGAGAGAGCCTTTTAAGAAGTCTTATTGAGCGGGAAAATGCTCAGATTCGGAATATTCAGATGATGTCTGCTGAACACTCATGTTACTCAACAAGCGAAAGTCGACTGGATTCAGATGGGGGATGAGTCTAGTGCCTATTTCTTCAGTTTTGAATGCACGGAGAAATAAGGCTAGAATTCATTTGATGTTAGATGATCAAGGAAGGAGGATGACAGAGGATAAGGAGATTGCTGCGCATATTGTGAAGTTCTTTACTAACTTGTTTGGGCACGAGAATGCAGGGAAGAATGTTTGTGATTCTTCTGTTTCAAGAGAGGTAATACTATGACAAATGATTTGAATGATTCACTTATCTGTACAGTTTCTGATAAAGAGATTTGGGAAGCTTTGAAGTCTATTAAATCTACTAAAGCGCCGGGGCCGGATGGTTTTAGTTCTTTGTTCTTTAAGGCCTCCTGGAATGTTATTGGATTTGATGTTGTCAAGGCTGTGAGGAATTTTTTGTTAAGGGCAAGTTACTCAAACAGGTTAATACTACTCTGATTACTTTGGTTCCTAAGGTTTTGAACCCAAATCTGGTTACTGATTTGAGACCTATTTCTTGCTGTAATGTGTTATATAAAGTCATATCTAAGGTGATTACAGCTAGACTTAGATCTGTTCTGCCTGAAATATTGATGAGTGCCAAGGTGCCTTTGTTTCGAGGGAGAAGTATTGCACATAATGTTCTGCTGTGTCAGGAAATTATCAAGGGTTAAGAGGAAAATGTTTCTCCTAGATGTGCATTTAAGGTGGACATTCATAAGGCATATGATTGTGTGAGTTGGGAGTTCCTTGCTGAAGCTTTAGCTGGGTTTGGATTTCATGAGAGGTTTATCAACTGGGTCATGTGTTGTGTTTCTACTCCGTACTATTCCATATTGGTTAATGGTCAAAGCAGAGGGTTTTTCAAAGGAGAGAGAGGTCTCAGACAGGGTGATCCTCTCTCCCCTCTCCTGTTTGTTTTATGCATGGAGTACTTGAGTCGTTCCCTGGACACAGTCAGAGCTAATCAGAATTTTAATTACCATCCAAAGTGTGGTAAGTCGGGATTAAACCATTTATGCTTTGCGGATGATTTGCTGATTTTTTGTAGAGGTGATATTGGGTCTGTAAGAATTATTAAGGAGATTCTTGATAAATTCTCTCATACCTCTGGGTTATGCATTAGTCATCTGAAATGCAAAGTTTATTTTGGAGGTGTTCAGGATGATGAGAAGAGAAAGATTCTGGATACTCTGGGTTTTGAGGAAGGTATTCTGCCTGTTAAATATTTGGGAGTTCCGCTTTCTACACATAGGCTTGAGACTACTGAGTTTGCTCCTTTGATTGATAAAATGACTGCTCGTATTTCTCATTGGGCTGCTAGGAAACTCAGTTATGCGGGTAGGCTGCAGTTAGTTGAGAGTACGTTGATCAGCATTCAAAGATTTTGGGCTAATATTTTTTTGTTTCCAAAGGCTGTTGTGCAGCAGATTGTGAGAAAGTGTAGAAGCTTTCTCTGGAGTGGAATGGATAATAGTAGGAAGGCTCCTGTGGCTTGGAGTAATGTGTGTAAACCGAAGAGTTGTGGTGGCTTAGGTATAAAGAAATTCTTTCTTGGAACAAGGCTGCTATTTTATGCATCTTGCTGAGGCTGAATATTGAAGGTGCTGAGAGCTCAGCTCTGTCCAGATGGTGTAAGGACTGTTTGTTGAAGCAAGATGATATATGGACTGTTAAGCTTAGGGGGGAGCATGCGTTTTGGTGGAAGAGTTGCCTCAAACTCAGAGATGAAGTGGTTAGTCAGAATAGACGTGCTGCGCTGGAAAATTGGATTGAGGTACATGGTACTATTAAAGTTCGAAATGTTTTTGATATCATTTTCCCCCTTATGCCTGGTGAGGGTTGGGATTTAATTCTCTGGTCTAAGTATTGCACGCCCCATGCCTCCTTCATATGGTGGTTAACTTGCCATAATAGATTGGCTACGAAAGATAGATTGAGGAAATGGTGTGTGAATGTTAGTGCAGATTGCATCTTTTGTGGGAAGGCTGAAACTCGTGATCATTTATTTTTTGAGTGTGAGTTTAGCAAGATGGTGATTGTTGAAGTGATGCATAGATGGCTAAGGTGCAAGATTCCTATGAATTTTTCTGATTGTATGGCTTGTTTGTGGACTGCTAGAAAGAAATCTTCGCTGGTTTACAACCTGCGGTGTTCTGCTGTGGGAGTTTCGGTTTATCAGATATGGAGGCAGAGGAATGATGCGATCTTCAAGGGTACTACACCAGATTGGAAGTGCTGTGTTATTCTTTGTAAACAGGAACTCAAAATGAGATGGGGGAGATTTAAGTTTCAGTTTAACAGAAAGAATTATAGAATTTGTCAAAGTTTTAATATTTTGGAGCTTTTGAGTAAATAGTGGCCGGTTTTGTTTCTGCAGCATGTTGCAGATGTTTAGTTCGGTTTTTTAGGTTGTAAATTTGGGTTGGTTTCTTTAATATAGCTTATCTTTCTTCGAAAAAAAATAATTATCAAAGAAGTAAAAAAAAAATATCAACTAAGTAAGATTTTGGGTATTTTACATTGTCTTTGGCATAGAACTTGGGTTGAAAGTAATTTAAAGTTAATATTCCACACAACTCTGAAAGATTAAAATTTCTATTAGATCAGAAAGGAAGAAAAAAAACAAAGGAAAGAGAAACCTCCCTCCTCTCTTCCTTCCCATTTGTTTCTTTATTATCTTCTCACAAAATTGCTCACCAATCTGCCTTGAATTTGCCTCAAATTCTGTTATCCTCTCAAATTTCTTCCTCAGTGACCTCCTACTCTAGCAAAATTAAGTACTAGATGAATAAAAATCAAGAGAGGAGATTCTCTCCCCCCTTTTCTTTTCTTGTCATTTCTTTTTTCATTTAGCCATAGATCATAAGCTTTGGTTAGCAATAAAAATTTCCTTGAAGATCTTTACTCTGATTTCCCATCCGAGATTCATCCTCCTCGTTGACACCGTGTAGGTGAAATATGAGCTTTTGCATGTCGGTTTTGGGCCTCAGATTTTGTGCTCCAGTTCCCCCCATTGTGAGTGTAACACCCCAACCGCTAATCTCGTCATTACCTCTTAAACTGTCATATTTTACCATTAACATCACAGCGGAACTCTAATTACAATGGAGGGTGATACAACGTCATTAGCCACCCACGTGGATGACCATGCCTAACTCCAATACAGTAACGGTCTGATGGACCTGAATAACGAGTACTCAATACAAATACGATACTTATCCATTTCTATCCGAGTCACGTAATACAATCCTCAATTCAATTCCTTACTATACCGAGTCTACAACATACGGATGCCGATAACACTTTCGGTCTTACACCTCTTTTAAATACATGAGTAAATTAATACATAACTACCCATGCTAACCACCGCCCCGTCCTACTCTCGAACGGTATCATCTTCGGTGTACCTGCAAATAAAACGGTGCCTCTAGGGGCTCAGCATATTGCTGCATATGAAATTCGCATACCCCGCGTGCTAACCAGGGTACGCCGACTACTTCGTCGAGAGCATGGGATTTTTTTTCAGTCATCATGCATACAACAGTACATTAACATGCACAATAGCATAATCAGTATTCAACAAAGAATACAACACTAACTAACACATCAAGGTAGTTAGCTTATTTCATCTTGCTCTTAGGCCTTGAGGGTTCTACCTCACTAATGCCTTAGTTACTTTGTCCATTACCTTACCCACTCTCTTGGGTTACTCTTACTTAAGCTCTCTTAGTTCTTGAGACACTACAGGTCTCATACTTACTTCACAATCATTTTCTCTTGATTAGTTCTTAAGCCAAAACACATGGCCTCCGGGCAGAGTCATACACAGGACTCACCACCGGGCTTTCGAGCCTAGTCTTACTTCCCCGATTTCTACCCTACTCTGGTCTAGCATGGTGGGAAGGTTCAACTGGCTACCGGAACTCTCTCTTAGTTCCTACTTCTTTCACATAGGTCCGAATCTCTCTCGGAATTCTCACATTCCCAACACTCCTCTCTCGGAGTTATAATATAAATATGTATATTAGTCTAGAAGCATCACTCTCGATGATTCTAATGACTTAGGGAATTCTTCTTAGGTTCGAGTATTTCTAGGTTTAAGGGTTGCCCCAAACATTTCAAATACTTAAGCTTTCAGTTGTTTTCTCATACCGGGTCGAATCCTCGTATAGAAGGTCGATCGCATCTTAAGGGAGTTTGATGGTCCCTTACGTCTCTTTTACTTTTCCCACAAGTTCACATCTTTGAACTATCTTTTTTCCCCTAAATGGAGGTTCATTTACCTTTCCACTTTTATTCGTGGATTATTTCAATTTGGTTTTCTAACCGTTATCGGGTGTTTACTCAACCCGTACAACTTCCTCACAATCTAGTGAGTTCATATATTTACATTTTCGTTCTTGGTTCGATAGTTTTCATGTGTTTGCACGTTTCGTTAAATTACGAAACAACTCATCCTACGAGTCACTAACCAAACGGTACTCAACTAGGAGTCGGTCTACACACTAAGTTAGACCACACAGACATACGAGGTTGGGTACACACCCCATACATCAAGATACATAATCAAGCAATGGGTCATTTTCATGCTTTAGTCTTGATTAAGCCGGCACATAAACACACAACACACAAATCAACGTAGCACGGTTAGTATACGGGGCATGAGAAAATCATACCTTACACCATGGTTTAGCTTTACCGGGTCACCTCTTATTCCTCGGATCTCACTTCCGAATCACTAATCACATATCAAGTGATTCTATTAACATTAAGGTAATATGGTATGTAAAACTAGTACTCCCGTAATTAGCCCCGTTATCCCGTTATACTTAGTTTTACTCTTGTCAATTTATGTTCTTACTTCTCACTCATTTCCAACACTTGTTTATACATCTTAGGACCTTTAAAGGTCACCAAACAACTCCTAACATCATCTAAAACCAATACCAATCAATCCCCCATCTTTAGAATGCATTAAAACACATTCTGGTGAATTTTTGGGGTGGTCCGGGTTTGTGTCCGGGGTTACAAACCCGGACCAAACCTGGAAAACGCATTCTGGACAATTTTTACAAAAGGTCCGGATTTGTGTACCGGGATACAAACCCGGACCAACCTCTGTTGTGACTTTCTGGGACGTGTTTGGGGTGGTCCGGGTTTGTGTACCGGTTTGTAAACCCGGACCAGCCCTGTTACACATATTTTTGCAGTTTTCAGCCTCCTTTCAACCCCTAATTCACCTCTAATCATTCCCTACCCTTTCCAAATGGTTCCTACATGTTTAAACACCCTAAAACACACCTTAAACCTTCTTAAATCAATGGTCATACTCTTGCTCAATTCTTGCTCAATCTTACAAATTAAATCCTCCCTTCTGCACTTATGCACACTAGTGCATTTTCACATTTCCCTAGCCTTTTGCATTTTGCTCCCATCCAAATGACCATTCCTCCTTAGGCACTTGCATACACTAACTCATTCTTGCACCTCTTGTACACCATTGCATTCTTTGCATTTCTCAAACTCATGCACACTAACTCTTACCTAAACTCCCAAGGGCATACCTTATCATGTTTGCTACAGATTTTGCTCAACTTAATGTACTCCCTCATTTAACACTCTAGGGGTGATTAATCAATCAATCAACCCCTAACAATACCTAGTTATCCCTAGGTTACTCTCCTCTCAACACATCACTTACACAACTTAGATTTCTACCGGAATTTCACCATAACCCGACTACTTTTCTAACATTGTCTAAAGCTCATATCATCACTTAGTTCAATCCAAAACAAACCAAACCCACAAGGGTTCTACCAGCACACAACATTTCATCATTACTCATCCAAAATCTCATCAAGCACCATATAATGCAATAACTTAAATACTTGGCACTTAGGCCCTTATATCATCCCACAAGTTCTCATTACACTAACATAATCACTATTCCTTCTCCACAATCTAATGCATGTTCCAACACAAATTTGATTCATTCTATTACTACCCTTCCCAAGTTCTTAAGCAAGATAATTTCAAGGTAGATTTCTTACCTTAAGCTTTCAAGGGTTTCTTTTTCATTTCTCTTCTTCTCTTCTCTATCTCTCTTGCTCAATTCTATTGACCCCCAAAATCGGCTAAGGCAAACCACTTGCCCAATTCTCTATCCAACATTCAAGGATGGAATGGGACTAAGTCAAGACACTTAGACTCATAAAATAGCCCTAAAATTTAAGGTGGGAGCTTAGAACACATAATTAGGTCATTACCTTTGAAGCTCCAAGATGGATCTTCATCCATGAATCAATGGCGGGCACTCAACCACCATCGGAGGCTTTGAATATAGCTCAAAAGGAAAGAAACAAGGTATTAAGAGAGACAAAAATTGGCAATGGTAAAGAGATGAGGAAAAATGGGTTTTTCTTGGATTTTTCTTACCTTGAATGAAAAAGGAGATGTCTAGCTCCAAGAACATGTTTCCTTCTCAAATGAGATATACCCATGGAGGTAAAACTCCTCCATTTGAGATTTTGAAAAGAGGGAATGAAAGGCCTTGATGAGGAGAGCACAAATATGCGATTTGTTTTTAATTAGGAGCCTTGAGTTGACTTGGGCAAGCAAGGGAAGGTGGGGAAGCCATTGTTGGGCTTCAAAACCATTCAAGAAGGAGGGAGGAAGAAGATGGAGCAGTGATCTGCAGAGGGGAAAGAAAATAATGAGAGGAGGAGGAGAAATGAGAGAAACGGGGAGGAGAGAGAGAGTCCCCTCTACTTTTCTACTTCTTCCCCTTTTTCCACTTTTCCTTTTTCCCTTTTCTTTTCATTTATAATTACGTGTGTATGTGTGTGAGAGGCTACAAAAACCGGCCCCCCACTGTAGCCACATAAATTGGGGCATTTTTTGTCTTTTTTAGAAAACGCTCGTTAATTTACCCAGTTTAGCACTATTCACTAACCCGGCCCGTTATTCGGATTTTTCTTGTTTCTTTGATTTTAATGGTTCTTCAGCTTCCATTAATGTTTAATTATAGTTATTTAATCAACTATAATTTTTACGGGTCTGTTTGACCACTTAAAGTCGCGTTTTTGGGTTTCCTCAAAAAACGTGCTCTAAAGCTTTATTAGCATTTTTAATCCGTTTTATGGATCCATTTTCTTCAGGAAGTATTCCCACATACTAATTAGGAGAAATTAAGCCTTAGGAATCCATCTCGGACCCTAACGAGGTTATATACCTCCTATACTTATTTAACGCGCTTTTTGTGTTTTTTTGCGTTTTTTTTGCGTTTTCTCTTTTCTTTTGGTTTTATACTCTTTACCAATACTCTCTAGGCGCCATTAGGCCTATAAAAAATCATATTAGAATAATTAAATCACCATTTTAAGTCCGGGTTATTAAAATCTACCCCCTTCAAAGAACTTTGCCCCCAGAGTTGGTGCATCTAATATTGTTACTCACATAGGTACTCTATGCTATGGTTATAATTTCTATATAACCTTACAGACTCATAGGTCTGCCTTTGTACACACTACACATACCACACACATATCATAGCATGTATAGCAATCAAAAATACTCTTTTGCATTCTCTCCATGGAATCGGTCTGGAGACAATAAGGCACTACAGTCCTCGAATCCATATTGAGTAATACACTGCCGATCCCTCAGGTACCGGTCACGTTGGACACTTACGCTCTCTAGTCCACGGCTGCTTCATGACTAATGGGCACTTACTTTCTCTGGCCCACAGTACCTTTGGTTCTGATTAAAACTTTGCATATAAAGATATCCTCAGGCACTATGGTTGACTCTCTCAACACAAGACATTACTCAGGGTACTCTCACCGTCCCGCTGCCTTTGGAAAATCACACACTGCCACACGCCACCAAACCGGTCACTTAGGACCGCCGCACGTACGGTGCAATGGTTTCAAAACTAATACACGCCCACCGTTATACCGGTCATCAAGACTTAAGGCTGTAGCCATCGGCGGGTGATAGCGGTTTTAAAACTAGTTTCTACCTTCATACTTGAAGAAAATCCTTTCATCGAATTCCATTTGAAAATTATTTTGAAAACACCACACAACGCCAAGTCCAGTTTATGGTAGCTACATCTTTTCTTAGCGTGATTACTTGTGACCACTTATAGAGAGCTTCAAGAATTATCCAACCCTGATGTGATCAGCATCAGTGTTGAACTATCCTTCCACCCCAATTTGTGTTCGGTTTCCCTTGATCGCTAGCAAATCAAGTTTCACCTCCCGTGTCAGTTTCAAACAATCAGGTAGTCAAACATTTTCATTTTCAATCTCTTACTCTTTCTAGTCATAATCATAAAATAATCCATTTCAATTTATCTCTAAATCATAGAACTTAGGTCATCCATCATTCTCAACCTACTTCGCTTACTTACTTAAGAATTCAATACTCATGGCTCATTTCGTCAAATTATTACTCAATTATAACATACATCATACAACTCCAAAGGATGGAACTCACTCCATCAATCATTCTCATTAAAATCACCTAGGGAACTCACTTCATACTAGGTTATACATCGGTTTCATACCGATTCATACTCATCATATCTCATGTCTAATCTCAATAGACATATACTATAGGGATTCTCATTCCCCAGGAGTTTCTCTACTCCTCTTTTCTTATATATATATATATATATATATATATATATATATATATCGTTACTCGCATATCTTGTGTGCAATAACCATAATTACACAGTGAATGGGTACATATGTTTATGTAACATAAGGTCCAATCGTCAAAACAATTTCCTTTGTGCTATGCATATTGTAGTTTACGCACCTATAAGTAAAACATACTCTAAGCGGTTTTTCACCCTACCCCCCTTAAAAAGGGATTACACCCACGTAATCGACCATATGTTATCACTGAACGTTGGTTCACTAACTCGGGCATCATGAAGTGTTTAACTTCAGTGCGGTTATTATACAATGTATTCCGGTCAGAGGGTCTTAACCATAATGACGGTTTAGACCCTACACCAGAAATTCTCATTGGAGTCATTTAACTCATAACCGGGTTTAGTTCTAGCCTCTAAGGCTTCAAGGCATTTATGATTAGCCATTTACTGATATTCACTAGGTATATTTAGTGTTGGGATCGTGGCCCACTAACTACTGTAGCGCAACCTGATAAGGTTTCTCAATCGTTGCGTGGTATCTCTTACCATATGCAAATTCGATGAGGTATAGGTTTTCTATCCTGTTCTCTGGAATCTATTTCATATACCACTGTATACCTTCGTGATTATTCACTTACTTTTTCCGACTTACTGTCGGTTGAGGTCAAGCTACTACTTAGTATGTAGTGCTTCCTCGATTAATAGTGGCTTCTGAATTGCATTCGCTTACTTGTTTCTATACAAGAATTCTTTCGTTCATACGACCTTGCGTTTACTATGCATCGGTCCTGGGACCTGTGGGTTATGGGCCCATGTTCTTTGTGCGTCTTTGGCCAACGGCCGCACGGTTATGTCTCTAGGTTTCCGCTCAACAGGCTTGCGCCATGTTCGTTGGCATGTTTGTAAATCTTCCGTATGTAGTACGGTTGATTATTTATCCAAGGGGTATTCTTGACCCAAGGTTTATTACTTCTGTTATCGACTGATCCTCTTGGGATAACCTTTAGTTCCTTATGAAATCGCAATAGGAATGAGCACTGCCTTCTCTGTGAGATCTTTCGTCACATGGCATGGCTACAGGTTTTACAGCCCCATTTATCTAGCATCACTTTGCTTTTCACCTCCGTTAAGTTTGATTCAAAATCCTGCTCGTTCTCTATATCATTATCTGACCATACTCTTACAATGGTCGCTTGCTGCACACCATGTTCTTACTCATTGAACAACATTTGTTTACGTGGCATCCGCTACTACTTTATCTTCCGCTCATGTATTCCCGTCATTTATACAATGGCTTGCCATTCACTCCGCTCAATAAAATACACTACTCTTTTACATTTTTCTGCGCTCCTTGCGTATTGTTCATTCTACAGTTCACTTGTACACGTACTGTGTTTACTACTCAACCAATTACTTTTTTTTTTCGGTTTCCAACCATTGCTATCAAGGTTCCTTTCTACATACTATTTATGTTCAAATTGCTCCTTGGCAATAAACACATGCTTAAGTTTCACTACACCGCTTTAGCGGTTTCACATCATATTCTTAGGTGGTAGCCCTTCTTTGGAGGGCCCACAATTGCCGCTCCATAGGCCCCATAATAACGAGGGGTATCCCCATTCTAAGGTAGTGGTTCATTCTCCGCTCTATTCATTTATTATCCAGCAATATCTCTTTGCTTACTGGTGCCATCCTTGGTAATTCTTCTTATTATTCAAAGTTGGTTTCGCAACCGTCTAAATCTATGTAACGTAGTTGGTTCATGTCTTACAAGCCGCATTGCCTCGAGCCATGCTCTTTGCAGGCTGCTTATACAAGTTAAACTTCTCCGTATATCATCAGAGGGTTTAGAGATAATACTGGGCTCTTTAATACGGTTGTTGCATCACGCTTCCGTCCATGGGAGGCCTTTTAGGTATCTTGGCATTAATATGTGCCCTTTTGCAATTTAAGGTGTTCCCTGTTAAGTGGGATCCCTTTCAGTGTTCTACCCGAGTGTTCGCTTTAACACTTATGTTCTCACTACAACATCTCGTTCAACTACTGTTGACTTCGGCACCCTTCACGGGTTGCTCTTGGGTGTTACTAAGCAGCACCATTACTTCTGGCTTGCACTTATGGGTATGTTCACTTTCTTACTCCGCCTTGCGGTTATGTATTTTGAACTATCCCATTTAGGGTTGTAACGTCCCCCGTTCTTGGGTAGACCACTGATACTTCCTTCTTACATTCCTGGCCGGGTTCGATATTCTCTTTAGTGAGGTATAATGTTTTCCGTAGCCGTGGTGATTGTTCCGGGAATTCTATCCAGTTTATCGAACATTAATTGTTCTTTTCAGGCATTCGCCGTATTGTTTACGCAGGGTATTCATTCCAGTTATCATGTGTTTCCTTCATGATTCCTGAGACATATTCAATGTCTGTACCTAATACTCCATGCTTCTCGCACTTCTAAACGTTATATCCTTAGGTTTGTTATCTTACTGGGTTCTTCTCCTTGATCATTCGTGGTAGTCAGTTGTTCTGGTGTGAAAATTGCGCTACTAACCGTAGAACGGAGTCGACTACTTCCCGTGTTCCTGTCGCCACTCGTATACATACATGGGGTATCTTATTGATATGTTACCACTTACCGGACTAACTCATAACTGGTCTGTCAGGCCCGCAAGCTCTTTCGGAGTGCGATCGTACCACATCTCGTTTTTGTACACTCGTAGTGTCGGTCACACGCCTAGGTGAAGTATTCTGTTTCCAACTCCTCTTTTATCGTTCTGTGATGGGTTACTGTAACTTCTCTGTTTTGGTTTTAAAATTTTGGGGGTTTTGGAAAATTTTGCGTTTAAAAAAAAATTGAGTTTTGAAAGTAAAATTTTCATGGCGTTTCAATGCCGGTTGGTACTGACCAGGTCTAGCCTCTCGCTGACCGGTATATCCTTAATACAATGGTCAGGCCATTAGGCCCTTCCAAGGTTTAGTTTTAAAATTCTTAGGGTTTGTGCTGCTATTTTGGCTTCATTCGCCATCTTGGTGCTTTGTTAAGTACATGTCACTTGTTAAAGTTCCTCTTAATAGTCCCGTTATTACTGCACTTGTCCTGGCAAGTGCGCGGTTTAGGTGGTTTTTGGGTTAACTTATACCGGTTACGGTATTGTTCCCAAGCGTGTTCAGTAGCCTTATTGGCTCTTCCTTTGACTTCTTAGTTGGATAACTACTCTTCAGAGTTGCTTCTCGTTGGTCTTGACATGACAATCATTAGTTTGGGTGTTTCTCCACTCTCGGAGGCCCTGGTTTACTTAGTTCCTATTTCCTTGTCGCTCTTTCCTACTCATCGACCGTGATTACCGAGGTTTAACTTGTCTAGGTACTACTTCAGTAGCCCTATTCGGGTATATCTCGTAGATGTGCTCGTAGCTATCTAAGCTATGTCGGTTAGGTATTGTAACCCTTTTGGGTGTGTTAGGGTGGGTGTACCTACACTTGACTAGATCCTTAGTCGGTAAGATACCATTGGTGGCATTATTTAACTACGACGATCCGTTGACTTGTGTCCCGGTTTTCGTTACTTCCCCTTTTTTGCCTCGTTGCACGGTTGGTGCTTTCCTTCTTGCTGCCACTTGGCCAGCTGGGTTCTCGCGACTGCTAAGCACGTCGCCCCATGCTGCCGCATATTCCAGTTTCCTTTGAATAGGATTTCTCGATCTCCCGCCATTAAGTGCGGTTATTGTCATTCCAACGGGAACCATCTCTGGGATTTCCGGTCTTCTGAGTCTACCGTATGACCGGTTCTGGTTCATATGTAGATATTTAACAATTACCAGATCGGGTTTCCCAAGTAAGAGAGGACTTTTTGTCTCTCTGGCGTTCCTTCCCCAAGCTTTTAAACGGGGGATGTGGAGGGCGGGTTTGATATTGTAGGTATCAAGAACGCACTAGAAGTTTCTAACTAGCGTGTCTCTCACGCTATCACTCAACCCTTAGCCCTAAGTCTCTAATTCCTAACTCGGTATTTCCTAAGCTTGGTATTTCCAGTCATCAGAGCGATACTTCGCTCTGATACCATTTTTGTAACACCCCAACCGCTAATCTCGTCATTACCTCTTAAACTCTCATATTTTACCATTAACCTATTAGCGGAACTCTAATTACAACGGAGGGTGATACAACGCCGTTAGCCACCCACGTGGCTAACCAGGCCTAACTCCAATACAGTAACGGTCTGATGGACCGGAATATCCGAGTACTCAATACAAATACGATACTTATCCATTTCTATCCGAGTCACGTAATACAATCCTCAATTCAATTCCTTACTATACCGAGTCTACAACATACGGATGCCGATAACACTTTCGGTCTTACACCTCTTTCAAATACATGAGTAAATTAATATATAACTACCCATGCTAACCACCGCCCCCATCCTACTCTCTAACGGTATCATCTTCGGTGTACCTGAAAATAAAAACGGTGCCCTTAGGGGCTCAGCATATTGCTACATATGAAATTCGCATACCCCGCGTGCTAACCAGGGTACGCCGACAACTTCGTCGAGAGCATGGGATTCATTTTGTTCAGTCATCATGCGATACAACAGTACATTAACATGCACAATAGCACAATCAACATTCAACAAAGAATACAACACTAACTAACACATCAAGGTAGTTAGCTTATTTCATCTTGCTCTTAGGCCTTGAGGGTTCTACCTCACTAATGCCTTAGTTACTTTGTCCATTACCTTACCCACTCTCTTGGGTTACTCTTACTTAAGCTCTCTTAGTTCTTGAGACACTACAGGTCTCATACTTACTTCACAATCATTTTCTCTTGATTAGTTCTTAAGCCAAAACACATGGCCTCCGGGCAGAGTCATACACAGGACTCACCACCGGGCTTTCGAGCCTAGTCTTACTTCCCCGATTTCTACCCTACTCTGGTCTAGCATGGTGGGAAGGTTAAACTGGCTACCAGAACTCTCTCTTAGTTCCCACTTCTTTCCCATAGGTCCAAATCTCTCTCGGAATTCTCACATTCCCAACACTCTTCTCTCGGAGTTATAATATAAATATGTATATTACTCTAGAAGCATCACTCTATGATTCTAATGACTTAGCGAATTCTTCTTAGGTTCGGGTATTCCTAGGTTTAAGGGTTGCCCCAAACATTTCGAATACTTAAGCTTTCGGTTGTTTTCTCATACCGGGTTGAATCCTCGTATAGAAGGTCGACCTATCTTAAGGGAGTTTGATGGTCCCTTACGTCTCTTTTACTTTTCTCACAAGTTCACATCTTTGAACCATCTTCTTTCCCCTAAATGGAGGTTCATTTACCTTTCCACTTTTATTTATTTCGTGGATTGTTTTAATTTGGTTTTCTAACCATTATCGGGTGTTTACTCAACCCGTACAACTTCCTCACAATCTAGTAAGTTCATATATTTACATTTTCGTTCTTGGTTCGATAGTTTTCATGTGTTCGCACGTTTTGTTAAATTGCGAAACGACTCATCCTATGAGTCACTAACCAAACAGTACTCAACTAGGAGTCGGTCTACACACTAAGTTAGACCACACAGACATACTAGGTTGGTTAGTACACACCCCATACATCAAGATACATAATCAAGCAATGGGTCATTTTCATGCTTTAGTCTTGATTAAGCCGGCACACAAACACATAGCACACAAATCAACGTAGCACGGTTAGCATACGGGGCATGAGAAAATCATACCTTACACCATGGTTTACCTTTACCGGGTCACCTATTATTCCTCGGATCTCACTTCCGAATCACTTAGTTCAATCCAAAACAAACCAAACCCTCAAGGGTTCTACCAGCACACAACATTTCATCATTACTCATCCAAAATCTCATCAAGCACCATATAATGCAATAACTTAAATACTTGGCTCTTAGGCCCTTATATCATCCCACAAGTTCTCATTACACTAACATAATCACAATTGCTTCTCCACAATCAAATGCATGTTCCAACACAATTTTGATTCATTCTATCATTACCCTTCCCAAGTTCTTAAGCATTAAGATAATTTCAAGGTAGATTTCTTACCTTAAGCTTTCAAGGGTTTCTTTTTCACTTCTCTTGTTCTCTTCTCCATCTCTCTTGCTCAATTCTCTTGACCCCCAAAATCGGCTAAGGCAAACCACTTGCCCAATTCTCTATCCAACATTCAAGGATGGAATGGGACTAAGTCAAGACACTTAGACTCATAAAATAGCCCTAAAATTTAAGGAGGGAGCTTAGAACACACAATTAGGTCATTACCTTTGAAGCTCCAAGATGGATCTTCATCCATGAATCAATGGCGGGCACTCAACCACCATCGGAGGCTTGGAATATAGCTGAACAAGGTATCAAGAGAGGCAAAAATCGTCCATGGTAAAGAGATGAGGAAAAATGGGTTTTTCTTGGATTTTTCTTACCTTGAATGAAAGAGGAGATGTCTAGCTCCAAGAACATGTGATTTCCTTCTCAAATGAGATATACCCATGGAGGTCAAACTCCTCCATTTGAGATTTGAAAAGAGGGAATGAAAGGCCTTGATGAGGAGAGCACAAATATGCGATTTGTTTTTAATTCGGAGCCTTGAGTTGACTTGGGCAAGCAAGGGAAGGTGGGGAAGCCATTGTTGGGCTTAAAAACCGTTCAAGAAGGAGGGAGGAAGAAGATGGAGCATTGGTTTGCAGAGAGGAAAGAAAATAACGAGAGGAGGAGGAGAAATGAGAGAAATGGGGAGGAGAGAGAGAGAGAGTCCCCTCTACTTTTCTACTTTTCCCCCTTTTCCCCTCTTCCTTTTTCTTTTCTTTTATAATTAGCTGTGTGTGTGAGAGAGAGGCTACAAAAACCGCCCCCCCCACTGTAGCCACATAAGTTGGGGCGTTTTTCGTCTTTTATAGAAAACACTCGTTAATTTACCCGGTTTAGCACTATTGTCGGGCCAGTTTTTCGGATTTTTCTCGTTTCTTTCATTTTAATGGTTCTTAAGCTTCCATTAATGTTTAATTATAGTTATTTAATCAACTATAATTTTTACGGGTCTGTTTGATCACTTAAAGTCGCATTTTTGTGTTTCCTCGAAAACGTGCTCTAAAGCTTTATTAGCATTTTTAATCCGTTTTATGGATCCGTTTTCTTCGGGAATTATTCCCACATACTAATTAGGAGAAATTAAGCCTTAGGAGTCCATCTCGGACCCTAACGAGGTCATATACCTCCTATACTCATTTAATGCGTTTTTTACGTTTTTTTGCGTTTTTTCGCGTTTTCTCTTTTCTTTTGGTTTTATACTCTGTACCAATACTCTCTAAGCGCCATTAGGCCAATAAAAACTCATATTATAATAATTAAATCACCATTTTTAAGTCCGGGGTATTAAAGTGAGATCTCCCCTCCACGACGACATCGAGTAGGGAGGCTTTGGAGCTTTTGCATGTCTGAAATACCCCAAACCTTTATAGTTAGTTAATTATGTTATGATTTTCCAAGGCTAATTAAGTCCTGAAGAACATTGGTGAAGAAGGAGAAACCAAAAGAAAAAGGAAAACGCGTAAAAGTCACAAAACGTAAAAACATGTATTTAATTTTCTTAGGAGGTATATAACCTTCACTAGGGTTATAAATATATTTTTATACCCTAATTACACACTAATAACATGTGGGAAAAATTCCTGAAGAAAACGGATCCAAATAATGCGTTAAAACGCTAACGGAGTTTTAAAGCGCAGTTTTCGAGAAAACCTGAAAACGAGACTTTAAACAGTTAAACGACGCTGTAAAAATTATAGTTGACTATATAACTGTAATTAAACATTAATGGGAGCCTAAGAACCATTAAAATTAAAGAAACGAGAAAAATCCGGAAAACGGGCCCGGATTAGTGAATAGTGTAAAAACGGGAACTAATGGGGTGTAAATTGTAATAAGAGTAAAAATACTCCCATCCTTTGTAAACTAAAATCAGACACCCCTTTTCCCATTGTGTGCCCACGTTTTAGTTCCCTTCCCCCTTACCTATGTTATTCTATTTTAAGAGAAAAAGCAAAAAGTAACAAAAGTTTTTTTTCCCCTTTTTCCTCACATTTCCCTCTTCTCTCTCCTACCTTTCTCCTTCCAGCTGATGCTCCCCTTTCTTTCTCCATTCTCTGGCGATTTTTACAGCCTCCCATGGCTACTATTTTTCCTTGCCTTCTTTTGCTTGCCCAAGTGTCATCCATGCTCCAAATAAAAAACTAACCATATATTATTGCTCCCCTCACCTTGGAGATCATTTCCCTCATTTCAAAATCTCAAAACCATGAAGTTTAATTCCATGGGTGTTGCCCATTTCAAGATAAAATTAGATTTTAAGGGGCTATAACATCTTCTCTTTGCCTTAAGGTAAGAAAATTCAAAGAAATCCCACCTTTCCTTCATTTCTTCTTGTAGCCGATTTTTCAGCTTGTGAACTCCCTTCTTTCTCCTTTCCAGCCGGTTTTTAAACATTCAAGGAGTGCTGGAGCTTACCTTGTTCCATTGCCAAGACATTTCATTTTGAAATGAGAAGGTAATTCCCTCATTTTGTGGTTTAAACCTTTCTTTGTATTCTAGGGTTAATCTTAGAAGTTAAGTACCCTTTTGATGCTTATTAGCTATTGGTGGTTATTGGTTTAGTGTGGTGGTAATGATAATGCCCATGACCAAAAATCAAGAGAATAGAAGAAGGAGGAGTAAAAGAGAAATCTATGGGCTTAAGGTAAGAAATCTACCTTAAGAACCATCTTAATGTTTTTAAAAGTTTGGGTTGGGTAATTTAATTGAATGAATCAAAAATTGTGCTGGAAATGTGTTTAGTGAATATAAGAGGAAATTTTGTGATGATGCTTAATGTTTGGTGCTATGGTGAGTGGTGTTTTGAATTAAGGGCCTTGGAGCCAATTGGTTATGTTTAGTGCATTATGTGGTGTTGATGAGATTTGAATGATTCCTTGTGTGCTGGTAGGATCCTTATGGATGTGGCTAGTTGAATTGGTTAGGAAGTGAGAAATGATGCTTTGGGCAATGCTAATATTGTGGGGAGGTTATGGCAAAATTTCGGTAGAATTATGATGATTTTAGAGATGTCATGAGAGAGGAATGACCAAGGGTTAACTAAGTGTTGTAAGAGGTTTATTTGGGTTATATAAGCACCCTAGGATGTGGGTGTAAGGCTTGGATTAAGTGAGCAAAAATCTGTAGCACAAATGGGTGGAAAAGTCATGAATTTTGCTAAGTGATGAACTAGGGTGTTTGGCTTGTGAAACAATGAGTGAACTTGGGTATTAGAAGTGTAAATGATTAGGAATGAATGTGGTGTGGTCAAGTGGTAAGGAGGAGGTTGAAATCTGTCATGGGAATGTTTTGAGAGTGCACTGATGTGCAAATTGTGCAGAGAATGAAAAAAGGTGGAATTGAGATTGTAGTATTGGAGCAAAAGTTTGATCAATGATTTGAGGAGGTTTTAAGTATTTTTAAGGTGTTTAAAACATGTGGAAAGATTAGGGAATGATTAGGTATGAATTAAGGGTTGAAAACTGCTCAAAAACTGTCAATTTAAGCACCTACATACATGGTATGAGTTTGTAAACAAGTACACAAACCTGGACCACCTCAAAAACGTCCCACAAACTCATTTTAGCATGTGGTCCGGGTTTATATCTAAGTACACATACCCGGACCAAGGCAATTTCTTGGCAGAATGTAAAATCCGGGATTGGTCCGGGTTCGTAACCCCGGACACAAACCCGGACCAGTCCAAAAATGCTCCAGAATGTGTTTTTAAGTGTTGTAATGATGAGGAATTGATTGGGGATGGTTTTAGATGATGATTAGGCCTTGTTTGGTGATTTTTAAAGGCCATTAGAAGTATGAACAAGTGTGAGAGTGAAGGTGTAAGTTGTGAACTTAAGATCACATAAGTAAGTTAAGGATAACG
Source organism: Limonium bicolor (assembly GCA_023374045.1). NCBI lineage: Eukaryota > Viridiplantae > Streptophyta > Magnoliopsida > Caryophyllales > Plumbaginaceae > Limonium > Limonium bicolor. The sequence goes on along the minus strand of CM041779.1, from coordinate 117,752,998 downwards.
GGACAACAGGGTTAAGTACGGGAATAATATTAGCTTACATACCGTATGCTCATGGTGTTAATAAAAACATTTGAAATAATACCAGTTGTTCGGAAACTACCCGGGGAGCGTGAGATGACGCGTTGGAGTAAATCCTCGGGGACACGATAGAGTAACCCATGGTGTAAGGTATGGTTTTCTTGCAACCTGTGTCCTACCGGGTTACACCGGCTTGTATGCCAACTTGGTTTTCTGAATGTTTGCCACCTTGCAAGATAAAGCATGAAATGAGTTTACAGTAATTCAATTATGTGGAGTACCTTGTTCCGATACCGTTTAACCTCGAATATGTGTTAAACTGTAGTTAATCGGCCTTAGGATCACACAAGAGATCGGTATTCGGATTTAAGCATCCCAACCTACGGGAACGTTCTAACTACGGCTATCTGTGCATTATTTGTGTAGTGTGGTTGTGTGTGATGTGTATTACCCTTTTATTATGTCGTTATTTAACGATTGTTGTTGATCATGTATGTCGAATGGTAGGTTACCTCCCCTGTTTGTTTAACTAAGTTTGTAACACCATATGGTGTCATGATGTGATAAGTTCCATAAGGGAACTTCTAACTAATATATATATATATAATGGGCGGTGAGGAATCCGGGAGTCCCGGTCATGCACGTGTGTTTGGGAGTTGATATCTATATTTGATTTAACTCCCACTCTGTTTTGGTTGTCTTTCCTTGAATTACATTCACCCACAAGTCTAATAAGAGACTTTCCTACCTTGATTATTATTCGGGGCTAGGGGGATATGTGTATGGTGTGATTGGGCCTATATTTTGGCCGACACATCTAAGTAAAGTAAATGTGTACGGTGTGTTCGGACCTATATTTTATTCAACACATCTTAAGTAAAGTGTACGTTCTCTAAGAAGAACGGTATTACATTGTGTATATGTTTTACGTGATGTGTGTTGTCGTGTTGTGTACGTTGATCACTGAAATCAACCCCATATTAATATAAGAAGTAATTAGTTGTAACCCGACCAAATGGGTAAGTGTTGTCCAATAAGCATTTCGTTCCGTTAAGGTAGAAACCCTCAAGGGTCAAGGAACAAAACAATTTGATCTAACAAATGTTGATGTGCCAACCTTCTTGGTTGTATCCTATTGATTGGATATGTGTGATTTATAAGCATGATACATGTTTATAGTATTTCTTGCATGCTCTAAATAAAATCAACTGCATGCTCACACGACAATTAGTTGTGTGTGGCCCGGTAGTATGCGGGCTGCACGATTACCATACCAGCAAAGGTGCTGAGCCCCTTGGGGGCCACCCTTTTCCCTTTCAGGTACAATGGAGCTGGCAGCCGTTCGAGAGTAGGACGGGGTAGCTGTTTATACATGGATAGTTATTTAGTTACTTATGAATTTGTAAGTTTTAGTAAGACCGAACTGTTGTCGGCATAGTTGATAATCTGGTACATTTGGTAATGTAAATGTAAATGCATTTGTTCAGCTTAGAAACGGTTGTAATGTAAAGTGTATGCTCGGTAACTTGTCTATTCACCGGTCGTTGTTTTGTATTAGCCTGTTAGCCACGTGGGTGGTCTAACGGCGTGTAACACACGTTGGTTACGTCAAGTGTTATGTGTATTATCCGCGCTAATGGTTGTTAAGTGAGGTGTTACAGTTGGGGTGCTACAAAACAGTGGTATCAGAGCGAAGTATCGCTCTGATGACTGAAAATACCGAGCTTAGGAAGTACCGAGTTAGGAGTTTAAGACTTTGAACTAAGGGTTGAGTGATAGCGTGAGAGAAACGCTAGTTAGGCATTCCCCGTGTATACAGGATACTTACAATATCCATACCCACCCTCCACAACCCCCATTTTATAACTTGGGAAAGAAACCAGAGAGATAAAAGTCCTCTCATACTTGGGAAACCCGATCTGGCCGTTATCAAGTATTTCTGTAAGAACGGGGAACTGGCCGTACGATAGATTACAAGAACGGGAAATCCCGCAGACGGTTCCCGTCTGAACAACGTTAACCGTACTTAATAGCAGAGAATTGGAGAATCTTATGCATAGGAGAATGGAGTTTCCGGCAGCATAGGTCGACATGCTTAGCACTCGAGAGAACCATGACTGACCAACAAGAAGGAACGCACTAGTCGTGCAATAAACCAGATTGGTGAAGTAATAGAAGCCGAGACACATGTCTACAGGACCACAGTTGTTGGATAATACCGTGGTGTACTAACCGACTGAGAAACCAGTCAAGATTGGATAACTCTAAACCTACAACGCCAAAGAGGGTGTAATACCCGATTATCATAGTTTAGACAACTATGGAAGTATTTATGAAACATACTTCAATAGGACTCCGAAGTAGTACCTAAACAAGAATCAAGTCCCGGTAACCACGGCAAATGCGTGGGGATGAACATTAATGAAGAACAAAGAGTTAAGTGAATGGAGAGTCACCCTAGTTAACGACTACCATGTCAAGACAATGAGAAATGCTCAGAAGTTCTATTACCAAGACTATAAGAGCAAGGAAGGAGCCAATAAGGCTGCCAGGTATGGTGTGGATAAGAGTAGTACCGTAACCAGCTTGTGACGGAACCGATAGCCTGCTTGCATGGCACACTTGCCATGACAAGTGCTGTTATGGTGGGGCTATTCGGGAAAACTTTAAAGACGACGGAGTACCTAGTAAAGTACCATGACGGTGAATGAAGTAATGGAGGGATCACGAATCCTAAGAACTGAAGAGTGAGATCAAGGATGGCTTAGTGGCCTAACTAAGGTACTTGACAATATACCAGTCAGCGAGAAGCTAGACTTGGTCAAGGCATGAAGACATTTTAAATACCGTGAAGAATTTTCTTTTAAACCTAACTTTTCTTTCAAAGTCGTATTTATTTCAAACCCTCTTTCAAAACCAAATTTCCATCCAAACTTATGCTATATCAAGCCTACTTTTAAACCCAAATTTCTCTCAAACCTCAGAGGATCCTTAAAGACCCAACCAGGGGACCTACACCGGCCTCAGCGCCACACAGTAGGTAAGTTATACCTAGTTCAGCTTGAACCACCTTAGAACAATCCTACAACCCGAGGGAAGGAATCCAGTTCGTACTAGATGCAGACAGTGGACAAATTTCCCTTAATATAGTTCGGGAAGCACCAAAGGTATTATCATTGGACGATATAAGAGGAGTTGACAATAGAATACTTCACATAGGCATGTGACGGACACTACGAGTATACGAAAATGAAATGTTGGACGACCGCACTCCGATAGGAGCTTGCGGACCTGACAAACCTACTTATAGGTTAGTCGGGTAAGTAGCAATGTATCAGTAGGGTGCCCCACATATGTATACGAGTGGAGTACGAAACACGGGGAGTAGTCAACTCCATACTACGGTCAGCAGTGCAAACATTAGACCAGAGTAATTGATTACCGTGAACAATGGAAATAAAGAACACTATGAAGCTAACAAGTCTAAAGGAGTTTGAGAACTCATTCCAGGAAAGAAATAAGAGTTATGGAGTGCAAATAGCACAAGTTGATGAGTACAGACAATTGACATGTCTCAAGATTTGTGAAGGGAACACAAGATAGCAGGATGAATACCCGACTTGAACACAGTAAGGCAAACACCTAACATGGACACGTTAAGGTCCAATGAACGGGATGGAATTCCCTGAATGATCACCTAGGCTACTAGGGGATAACAATCTTCACTGAAGAGGATATTAAACCCAGCCAAGGACACAAAGTGGCGTAGTTAATTAAACATACCCATACGTACAAGCCAGATGTAATGGCATAACTTAGCAATACCCAGGAGCAATCCTTGAAGGGTGTTTGGGTTAACAATGGTTGAATGAAATATCGTGATAGAAACACAAGAGTTGAAACGAATACTCGGTTTAAACACTAAAGGGAACCCGCTTAACAGTAAAACCCTAAATAGCCAAAGAGGCAACTTGACATTCCTAAGGGGCCTCCCATGAAAGGAAGTGTGATGCAACGACCCTGTAGGGAGCCCAGAATCGCCTAAGCCATGTGATGAGATACGGAGAGGTAAAATTTGTGTGAACGGCTTACAATGAGCAGAGCTCGAGGCAATAAGACTTATGAGCCATAAACCAAATGCGCTACATAAATGTAAACGATTGCAAAGCCTAGATAAACTCGTAAGGAGTATCACCGGTAATAGCGCCAGTAAGAAGAGTTTGTGTTATACATGTAATTAGAACGGAGAACGAACCACTACTTTAAGAGTGGGGATACCTCTCGATATTATGAGACCGTTGGGGCGGTAATTGTGTGAACCTTTAGGATGTATGTTGAAGTCTGATCATGTTGATATTTAAATAATAATAGTATAAAAGGAAGCTCTCATGGCAACTGTGGAAGAGTAGTCAGCTTAGTAGCAACCACCATATGTGTATAATGCAAAGTATAGAGTGAATATTGCTCAAGGAGCGTAAAGACTTAAAGAATAGCATATTCAGTAATCAACCAAGTAAGTGGCGAAACATAGCGACGAATATACATGAGCGGGAACTAACACGGTAGCGAACGCCATATAAGTCGATGTTGTATAATGAGTAAGAAAACGGTGCGCAGTAAGCGACCATTGTATGAGTATGGTTAAACGATGATATGGAGGACAACTGGGGCATTGTTTGTTCCTATTGGAAAACAAGAGAGTGCAAATAGAATGAGCAGTAAAGCAGTATCTGCACCATGTGATGAAAGACCTCAAAGAGAAGGCATTGTTTGTTCCTACTGCAACTACATAAGGAACTGAAAGTGTATTCCTAGTGGATCTACTTGATAGGAAACAATAAGCTTTGGGATAAGAGTACCCGGTTATTAAATAACCAACCCGTGCTAGATACGGAAGACTGGTAAACACACCAGTGAATATGGCACAAGCCACTTGAGTGAGAAGCTAGAAACCAAACCGTGCGGCCTTGAGCCATAAAGACACGAAGAGTGCTGGACGTACCAACAATCACAACCAAACTAGGATAAATTCCACCGCAATAAAGCGGATGAGACTCACGAACATTGAAAGAACTGATGTATAGAAAATGTGAGGTAATATAAGTGAAAGGGTACTTGTACAAAGTCAAATAAATGAATATAATTCAGAAGGAACAGTTTGGGGTCAGTGACTATAGAAGCACTGAATACCAATACCGGTATGAAATATCCCTCAGGTGTGGAGTACAGCAGAGGAAACACTGCATACTAAGTGGTAGCTAGACCTAGACCGACATTAAGTCGGTAAAACAAAGTGAGTGATCATGAAAGAAATAACAGTATACACAATAGATTTCTAGAGAATTGGATAAAAAAACCTATAACTCGTCGAATTCGCACACAGTAATAAATACCATGTGCCGATTGAGAAACCGTTATTTTCAAGATAGAAGGGATAAATGGGAGATGTACAACACATCAAGAATAACAAAAGGGCTAACTAAGCCCTAAAGTTATCAGAGTGGCGCAGCAGAAGCTACTAGGCCATGATTCAAAGTTAAATATACCTAGTTACGAGTAAGGGGCGAAGTGTCTATGTGAATATACCTAGAAGCCTCACAGGCCAGAACCGAAACCAGTTATGAGTTAGACAAACTCCTATGAGAATTCTGGATTCAGGGACTAACAGTCAATATGGTTAAGATCCTCTGACCGTAACACATTGCACAATAAACTGTGTGGAAGTTAAAGTACTTCGTGACGACAGAACATCTTGAACCAATGTTATGTAATAACATATGGTCGATTACGCGGGCGTAATCCCTTTTTAAGAGGGGTAGAGCGCATAATTGCTTAGCGTATGTCTACGTACAAGTGTACGTAAATGATGTAGTGCATAGCACAACACAATTTGTTCTGATGATTGGTGCGTATATTATATGAACATACATATTCATTCATGGTTTAATTGTGGTAATTGCGCACAGTAGATGCGAATACCATTGTTATAAACGTACCTACCTTGTTAACGTTGGTGTGTAAATGCAAGTGTAAGGGAGTAGAGAAACTCCCGGGGAACTAAAACCCCGACAGGTTATGTTATTTAAGACTAAATGCAGTATTGTGATTTTGATCAAAAATATATTTTATATATTATATAGTATTGTGATGTATGAAGTGGTATAATTCTCTAGGTAACATGGTTAGTGGCAAATTGTAAATAATTGATGGACAAAGTTCATCCCTTGGAGATGTATTGCTTTGTAATTATGATTAGAAAGATTAAAAAGATGGAAAATGGTAAATGTCTGAATTAATTGCTGGTTGAAATTGAAGTGGGAGGTGAAACTTGATTCCCGGGATCAAGGGAACCAAACACAAATTGGGGGGAGATAGTTCAACCACTGATGCTGATCACATCAGGGTTGGATGACTCTTAAGCTCCTATAAGTGGTCACAAATAATCACGTTAAGATTAAGATATAGTAGCATAAATTGGACTTGGAGTTGAATTACGTTTTTTAAAAAAAAATTGGTGTTTTCAAGTTTTCAATTGGTATTTTCAGACTTCAAATAATATTTCCAAGATTCTCAAATGGTATATTAAAGGAAGATTTCTTTTACTTAACCTTGTAAAAAGGATTTTCAATTAGTACCTTTTCAATGAAGGATTTCGTCTACTTAACCCTATAAAGAATATTTTTGTATTGTACTGGCTCACGAGCTGAGGACGTATGAGCCTTTGTCTCCGAACAGGTGACATGAGAAGTATATTTGTAATACCCCAACCCGAAATCCAATAAACTGAACGGCGATCACTCCCAAATAAAACAACTGCAGCGGAAATAAATACAACAACCGGGCGGTATTTACAATGCCGTTGGCCACCCTTGTGACCAACAAGGCTAAGTCCAAATACAATCTCAAAGTCACGGTCTGAATACGATACAACCGAGATACTAGGAATCAAACTCAAAGTAAAATACTTAAGTAAAATAATTAACTAATGAAGACTCCCATAGCTTGAATCTACCCCACCTACACTCGGTGTGGTAATCTCTTAACTTCAGGTACCTGAAAAATGGGGGTGCCCCCAAAGGGGCTCAGCAAACAATGCTGGTATGGAAAACGTGCAGCCCATCGTCTACCGGGCCACACCAACTACTTTGTCGAACACATGCAGTTCATTTTTATAAAGCTGTAAACAAGCATAGTCTGATGATAACAAGTATCCATACAAGGACAATAATGTCACATAGAACAAGACACAGAAGGTCGTTAGCTGAACTGAAATTCTGATAGTCGGTCCACACAATGGGACTGACAGGTATAACTGATATCAATAGTGGAGGTATAGTGACCTCGTTAAGATTGAAAGGTTGGGTATAAAAACCCCAGGAGATAACGTAGTTAAACCCTGAACTGAGAGGCGTGGGAAATAGAATCCCACTAGAGGAATGAAGTCTTCCTCAAACTGAAGGGCATTAGAAACCCGGGAATAGAGTCTTCCTCCCAACTGAAAGTTCCGTCGCGACGTAGATAGGAGACGACCTGAGACAGGTACAGCTCCTGTAGCATGCATGGCCAGATCCAACTGGGCTCCTCGTTCTCGTAGTATAGAGTTGTTAAGTGTCATATAAAGACGTTAAACAAGAACACAATGTGTATTGTCAATTATCACGTTTAGGATAATGACGTTTGTTATAAAGTGAAGTTTGTGAGAGACTTGAGTACAAGTCCTCGGTATACTGAAGCGCAGGTATTTAATCCACTGGTATAGTAGTGTTTGTATGCGTGGGACATACACGTTGTAGTCAGCATCATTCACGCACATAAAATAATACAACAGCGCACAAGAGTAAACAACATTTTACATTAATTATCTTGGTCGTTATTCAAACAACAGATAGCACACAAGCCGGTGTAATCCGGTAGAAAACAGGTTGCAAGAATCCCATACCGTTCACCGTAGACTGTACTTGTTTAATTCCCGGTCAACGTCTGGTCAAACAAAGTCCTAGAATAGGATTAACTGAGAGGGTTAATTTATGTTACCCTTATATAATAATTCTATTGGATCTTTCAACAAATCTCGTATTTGTTATTTCATGTGAGGTTTATTTCTTTTAATTACCTCATGATTTAATGTATAACTTATTTGTTATTCCTTTTGATTTATTTATAATCCTTTAATGTACATATATGTGTTTATTCATGTTGTTGTTTATTTTAATTGTCTAAGTGACATAACAACTTATAATTTCTTAACTATATTTAAATGTCTTACATGACATAATATTCTTATAATCTCATTATTCTCCTTTTAGTCATAAATAATATTTATTGTTTTCTTTAACTTCCTTATAACTATTAAGCCATAGTTCTAATTCCATAATTCCTTTAATTAAAATTCTTTCTTCTAATTCCTCAAATATCCATATAGGACCTATATTTATTTAAATCTAAATTATTACCCTTATATTTCGGTTATTTATAAATCAACCACATTAATTCATAAACTTTATATTTAAATTCTAATCTCATTATATTATAGAGTTTTAACTTCTTATTTAGCTAAATTACATAGTCACACTAATATTTTGGTATATAGCTTTTAAGTACTATAACTTTCAAAAATAACAACTTAGCCCCTTAAATTCTCGGCAATAATAATTTATTTCCCTATAATTACAATTTAACCACAAAATCTTATAACTTTACATAATGCCTTATAAACTATAGTTTTAATTTTAATTCTCCATAAATGCCGAATATATATATAAATTCTTAAATTACCAAACTAACCCCAAGTAATTCGGCTTTGGTCTTGAACTCTCCATTAATTACATTTTCACCCCAAAACTTTATAATAACTTCTTAATAACTTATAAACTAAAGTCTAAATATATAATTCCTCAAAATTTCAAAGGTGACCTAATAAATCTCTTAATTATGAATTCGCCCCTTTTATGTTCTAAACTTTCATAACAACTTTTATAAATTACATAATAGCCCAAAACTTTATAAAAGTTATTTTAAGCTTGTTTAAATTATCTAAAATTCTAAACTTAATTCCTAACCTTATATTATATCATAATTACACCAAACACCCTTTAGCTCTCGGCTTTCACAATAAATCACACTAAATTTGTAAAATTACATTTAAGCCACTAACTTAATTAATTAGCCATTTAAGCACTAATGAAATATTTTTAATCACCAAACTTTGTGATAAGTTTATATACCTAAGTAGGTCATTAATACCTATTTATCAATTAGTACATTCGGCCATATTTATTTGGTGACCATATAGTATATAAAAGTGGATTTATATGTCATAATAATTATACATAAATTCATAGGAGTTATATAACTCATGTAAAAATTATTGTAATGTCTTATATAAATTCTTAGCTCAAAAGTAAGCATTTTTGCCCTTGATAATTCGGCTTGAATTAATATGTAACATAACTAAATTTTGTGACACAAAAATGTGTCTTAAGGTAAATATTTTCTATATAAGTTATAGATTGTATTTTTGGCATATAATACCATATAGTTTCGGTTTTAATAAACCTAGGAGATGTACATAATTTTTGTATAATTTTTAGAAGCTTAACAAAGCTTATAACATAAGATTTACTTAGTAAACTTACTTCTTAACAAAGGTGGTTAAGTGCTTGAACACTTCTTGAATCTCCAAGCTTTCCTCCAAGGTAAATTGATGCTCCACTTCGGTTATATGCAAGTGGTGAAGGAGTTTTAGGAGTTAGATCTTGAATAAAGATCTTAAGTAGATTTGTAAGTAGTTTTACAAGATTTACCTTAGGCTTTTCTCCTTATAATTCGGCTCACTAAGGTGGATGAAGAACAAGTTTTCCTTCATGAAAAAGAAGAAGAAAAGAGCCTTAGAAGGAGTAGAACTTGGTTACACATAAAAATGTGCTTTAAGGATTTCAAGCATTAAAACTACCTTAAGATAACCTTGAGATGCTCCTTGGATTAATGTTGGTTTGAACAACCTCCTTGGTGAACTAAGTGATGCCGAACTCTTGTTGTTATGCTAGGAAGAGTTTTGCTTCAAGGTTTGACAAGAAATGCTAGGAAATTACCTTAAAGATGAAGATAGAAGTTAAAACTCCCATTAATGGACTTAAGAGCTTCAAAGGAAGAAGATGAAGCAGAAGAGAGAGCTAGAGCTTACCAATTCGTGGAGAAGAGTGCAAGGAGGAAATGAGACCTAGCTCACGTAAATGCAAGAAAGAGTGACTTGGAATTGATTTTTGTTTTCTTAATTCTTAATGTCAAATGACTATACTTTTCCTTAGTTTATTCAATAGTTATTGGCTCAATAAATGCCCTCTTTTCCAGCATGAAATCGGCCATAATGGTGACAAGGCAAGGTGGAGCAAAATAATGCAACTAGAAGACAAGGTGAGAAAAGGTAAGGTATCTTCTTTTGATTTTTCTATGTTATAACTTGTCTTCTTCCTCTCTTGTATGCACGGTTTAGGGTCTGAATGGAGCTCATTTGATCGGCATTCATGAGCTAAGAACAACAAGGAAGGTTACTTGCTTAAGAAATCAAAAGGCAAAAAGAAAAGGAATCTACTTTTTGCTTTTAGCATTTGTTTTTGTATCTAGCTCACATGGCCTTGTTCCATGACCTAATTTCGACAGCTCTCTGGTCAAATGAGACCTACATACTTTGGCATTAAGTAATACACATGGGATGATGAGTCATCATGTTTTGCCTTTTATAAACTTTTAAAGCAAATTTTATACTAGTTTTTGCTCTCAAAATCGGCCCCTATAGAGCACCTTGTTGACTAGTCACACCAACTGATTTAGAAGGTCATTTTAACCCTTTTAAGATTACCAATTCGTGGCATGTCAAAAACTACAAGGCAATTGCGTAAAACGCATTTTCGTGACACCCGAAGGTGTGTTTTTTGCTCTAAGGAAATTTTGGGAAACCAATTGTTTTTATGAGTTCCAAGTGTTTGTAAACACTTATTATGTAAATAAACATATACTAAGATGTTACATTGGTTATATGGGGTTATATCAACCCGTGACATAATTTACGGGCCATCGGGACACACCCGGGCAAAAAGGAGCGCTAAGAAATCCTCCTGTGTTTTTGCTGAATTTTGAGAAACCACTTCGTGGGTTCTCTTTATAATGGTTAATAATGATGTTAGGAACTCAAGGAATTAATTTTATAGGAGTTCGTGCCACCTCGGCACTCCTCCGGACTTTTCGTGCTTTAAGGAGCGGCGTGAGCACTCCCGAGCGTTTTGCGTTTTTGACTGAATTTAGCTTAGGGAATATATTTGTATATTCATATAATAATTGTATGACCATTTGGTTTGAATATTAGAGGGTCATACAAGGTCATGTTTGACCATATGCTTCTAAGGCGTTTTAGCGTTTATGGAGAAACGACTATTTTTACGTAACGTTTCATGCATGGGTTTGCATGCGTACGTGAAATGATTCATATTTGGATTATATTCCAATAAATAATGATTTAATAATATTATTTAGATTTGGGGTATTTCAATCTACCCCCCTTAAAAAGGACTTCGCCCCGAAGTCTCATATCTAAATTATAAGGTTGTGGGGAATCAAGTTCCACTAAGTATCCACAACTCAATCTAGTTTTTAGGGATCAAGTCCCAAGTCTCTATATTCCTAAGTTCACAGTGTACATCAAACACAACAGGAATACTTTGGAACAATATAGTGTGATGTAATAACACAGTCACTTTTCATATCTAATAGTGCACAAAGTACATTCAAATACAGTGTACACAAGAACACATACAAGACAAAGTGTCGCTGAGATATACTGAACAGTGTTACACAAGAACACATACAAGACAAAGTGTCACTGAAATATACTGAACAGTGTTACACAAGAACACATAGAACAAAGTGTCACTGAAATGCACAAAGTGCAACAAAATGCATACTAAATTCACAAACGAAAAAGGCTCTACCCCCCAAAAAAAGAGGGGTACGCCCCGTACCCTAGACTAAAGTGTCTAGTCGGTAAATAATGAGGGAAACTTCGCTCGCATATCAGCTTCTAGTTCCCATGTGGCCTCTTCCACATCGTGGTTCGACCAAAGAACCTTTACTAGGCTCACAGATTTGTTTCGAGTGTCTCGTGTCTTTCTGTCTAAGATTCTTTGCGGTGTTTCCACATACCGCATTGTTGGTTCTAATGAGAGTGTCTCTGGTTGTAGAACATGAGAAGGATGAGGCATGTATTTCTTAAGCTGAGACACATGAAAAACATTGTGTACTTTGCCCAACTCGCTGGCAAATCAAGTCGATATGCCACAAGGCCCACCCGCTCTATGATAGCGTAGGGTCCTACAAATTTCGGGCTTAGCTTGCCCTTTTGCCCAAATCTGAATACACCCTTCATGGGTGATACTCGTAGAAATACCTGGTCGCCAACTGCGAACTCAAGGTCTCGTCGCCTCTCATCAGCATATGATTTCTGTCTGTCTTGTGCTGCTTTCATGTTACTTCTGATTTGTTGTACTTCTGCCTGGACTTGCTCTAAGTACTCAGGCCCAATGATGACGGTCTCACTAGACTCGTCCCAGCACAATGGTGTGCGACATGGTCTGCCATATAAGGCTTGGAAAGGTGACATCTGTATAGAGGCGTGATAGCTGTTATTGTATGCAAACTCGATGAGATGTAATCTATCTATCCAGCTGCCCTGGAAATCCAAGGCACATGCTCGTAGCATGTCCTCTAAGGTCTGAATAGTCCTCTCTGACTGACCATCTGTCTGAGGATGAAACTGTGCTAAGCTTCAACTCAGTGCCAAGTGCCTCGCGAGTAGCTCGCCAGTATCGTGAGAGAAATCTAGTGTCTCGATCTGAAACAATAGTCTTAGGTACTCCATGATGTCTGATAATCTCCTGCTCAAATAGTTCTGCTAACTTTGGCACTTTCCAAGTGTCTTTCATCGGAATAAACCTAGCAACCTTAGTCAGTCGATCAACAACAACCCAAATCATATTAAGGCCTCCTCTCGTAGGTGGTAGTCCCACCACGAAGTCCATGGAGATATCATAAAACTTCCACTCTGGAACTGGCATAGACTGTACCATACCTCCTGGTCGTCTATGTTCGAATTTCACTTTCTGACAAGTGAGACATCGAATCACATACTCTGTCACGTCGCCCTTCATACCACTCCACCAGAAATACCTCTTCATCTTTGTACATCTTAGAAGCTCCTGGATGGACAGATGTGGAAGAAGTGTGGGACTCTCGAAGAATATGCTCCTTTATATCTGTGCTGTCTCTGGGAATACACAATCTTCCCTTCAATCTGATGAGTCCATCATCATGTAGCTGAACTCATATTTTCCACCCTCAAATGTACCGTCAGACAACTTCTGACTGATCTCCATCATTCGCTGATCACTCTGCTGTGCTCTGTATGTCGTCCATAAGACTCGAGCTAGCCACAATGGCATTTAGAGAATGTGCTCGTCGACTAAGTGCGTCTGCTACAACATTAGCTTTCCCTTCTTTGTACTGCAAATCAATGTCATAGTCCTTAAGAAATTCAACCCATCTTCTTTGTCTCATGTTTAACTCCTTCTGGGTGAATACATACTTCAAACTCTTGTGATCCGAATATACGGTCATCTGGACACCATACAGGTAGTGGCGCCAGATCTTCAAGCAAAAACAATAGCTCCAAGCTCCAAGTCATGTGTGGGATAGTTTTCCTCATGTTTCTTCAACTGTCGGGAAGCGTAGGCGACTACCTTCCCATTCTGCATGAGTACACACCCTAATCCCCTGCCTGATGCATCACAGTAAACTTCATAACCCTCTGTGCCTTCAGGTATAGTCAAAACTGGTGCTGATGTCAAAGCATTCTTCAAAAGCTCGAATGAGGTCTCACATTCAGTAGTCCATGTGAAAGGTGCGTCCTTCTTCATTAAGCTGGTCATAGGTTTGGCTATTTTGGAGAAGTCTCTGACAAACCTTCTGTAGTATCCTGCTAAACCAAGGAAACTCCTGATGTCCGTAACTGTCTTTGGCCTAGGCCAAGTGCGAACTGCTTCTATCTTTGCTGGATCCACTGCGATCCCAGCATCAGATAACATGTCCTAAAAGGAAACTCTGTCTAACCAAAACTCACATTTGGAGAACTTAGCATAAAGCTGGTTCTCCCTTAGGATCTCAAGTACATGTCGGAGGTGACTCTCATGCTCTTCCTTAGACTTTGAATAGATGAGGATGTCATCGATGAATACAACCACGGTCTTATCCAACTGCTCTCTGAATAATCTGTTCATCAAATCCATGAAGACTGCAGGTGCATTTGACAAGCCAAAAGGCATAACTGTAAACTCATAGTGGCCATACCGTGTTCTGAATGCTGTCTTTTCTATGTCTTGCTCCCTGATGGGTATCTGATGGTAGCCTGATCTCAAATCGATCTTCGAAAACACTTTTGCTCCTCTCAGCTGATCAAACAAATCATCAATCCGTGGTAGTGGATATTTGTTCTTCACCGATACTGCATTAAGCTCTCTGTAATCAATACATAAACGAAGGCTTCCATCCTTCTTCTTCACAAAAACTGGTGCTCCCCAAGGAGATACGCTAGGTCGTATGTATCCCTTGTCCAATAAATCTTTCAGCTGCTCCTTCAGCTCAGCCATCTCTGCTGGTGCCATACGGTACGGTGCCTTAGCTATGGGACCGGTACCTGGTAGTAATTCGATGGAGAACTCTACCTCTCTGGATGGCGGTAAGCCTGGAAGTTCCTTTGGAAAAATATCTGGAAATTCCGACACCACTGGCATAGCTGGATCAAAATCAGGGTCATGCTCTACATCCTGAACATAGCATAGTATACTTCCTTCTGCTTCCTGACGTGCTTGTACATGGACATAGCAGATATAACTTTTATCGATGGTGCCCTAGGGCTCTGACGGTAAGATACTGTCACTCCTGATGGGCTCTTAAGCAACAGTCTGCGCTCTGCACAAAGAATGCGGCCTCTGTGCCGCCCCAGCCAGTCCATCCCGGCTATAACATCGAATCCTAGACCTCTGAACTCAATAAGGTCAATAGGAAATTCCTCCTCCTTAATACTGATAGTGGCTCCTCTATAAAGACGAGTGCAACTGATCTTCTCCTTAGACGGGAGTGCCACCTTAAAATCAGGTAACTCTACAGCGTCTAGCCCCAACTTCCCCGCAAGCGAGGCGAAACGAAAGTATGTGAGGCTCCGGAGTCGAACAGTACTAATGCATCCACTCCATTAACCGGAAAGGTACCAGTGAGGATCGCCGCCCTTGCTGGCCTCCTCCTCAGTAAGTATACTTAAGGCACCTTCCGTCTCCTTAGCACAACCTAATAACAGAATCTGAGTAAGTACTTTGATATATGATGGGGTCTAAAGACATTCACTTTTAACAATAATGCTTCATTGATGAGTGATATCCTTTCTGAAGTCCAAAACAATTACAACACTAGTACTTCTAAAGGTTAAACTTAAATCTTCCTGGTTCATGTGAGTGGTGTTTATCACTGTCGAAGGTGCTGTGTTTAATTTAATCCTTTTAATTCCATGGTATAGCAACCTTGAATTCCACCCATACTAAAACATCTCCTGAACTCAATATGATTTCTTTGCAAGGTCCACCGCTTCTGCTCGCCATAAAAGAACTCTGTCATCTCCAATTGACAAAGACAATACTGGATCCCCTGTTCAAGGGACCCTTTTGTTCATCATGTCCTGGTGTAGTCCTAAGCGCTCCTTCTTCATAGAAGTTGATGATACATAGATCAGCCCTTAAGTTGGGAACTGGATCTTCTTCTAGTTGTGAGCTGTATTAACTGCTTGTTCCATAATTTGTAAAAATTCTTCTGGGATTTTGGCACTTGGCTCCATCTCCATTTCTTGTATCCTGGTAGGTCTTGAGTAAGGATTCCAATCCTTTCCTAAACATCATTTTCAGCTTCATCTTTAATCCTCCTGGAAATTCTGAGTGTAGAACCCTCCTGCTCCTGCTCCCATTTATGACATTTTCTAATGATGCAATCTGTGTCTCCGGTGTTAGGTATCCTTGAGTAGTATCAAACCTGGTTGGATAACCTTACATTGTTCGTTCCCGGTTCTTGTACTTTGATAATGTTTTCTCCAGGGAGGGCGGTGAGGGGATAGGAAGCATATCTTATAGTTCCTACGTGGTTTAAATTTTTCTAGTGAGCTTACTAATTTCTCCTATCAATTAGGCATCAAGGCATGCAAGCACATTCACATCAGTCGTTGCTCATAACAGGTTCACCGGTTTAGAATACCTGGGTTGGTAGAATTCTAGTGCAGAAAATGTTTTTACCACGGTTATTTGTCTTATATACCACGGTTCCGCAGTGGTTAATACGCGCGTCGTTTTCGAAAATGACAATAAACCACGGTTCAAAACCGTCGTTAAAAGCCAGAATATAAACCACGGTTGTTGGAAAATGTTGTTCAACATCTTCCATCATTGCATTAAGGTCCTCCTGATCATCTGAATCACTACCTAGTGAATCATCTTGAGTATCCCCAAAATCCTGTGAAGCATCCATTTCTGATTGTTCTGCAACGACGTTATCAGCACATTCAAACACTTGTACTGAATGTTGACCATGCAGTATTGTTATGGCTTCATAATCATCTGTAAACCTCTGCGAATCAGATGATCCTTAATCTTGTCCACACCTCGGTATTTGAAGTCGTTCTTGCAATCGACACAAGGACATCGAATATATCCCTTATCCCTTGGTTTAAGATTGTCAACAGGACTTTGCAAAATTTATTGACCCTTCTAGGTACTTGATGTCCATCTGTCACTGTACATCACTGAGCGCTCCATTCCTTTTTCAACACACACCAGATGTCGTGAACTCGTTCCATTGATCTCCTCTTTTTTTTATTTACAGATTTAACAACCTAAACCTATCCAATCACCTTCGATCTCACCTAGGAACAAGTTAATAATATACAGTAGTTCAGTGATAATTTCGGCAGCATTACCCTACAGTTCTCCTAGTGTAGATATATATACGAATCGTACGTTTCAATTCACATATATATATGTACACTAGAAGAAACTAGGGTAATGCTGCTGAAATTATCATGAACTACTGTATATTATTAACTCATTCACAACCTAGATGGTGAGATCAAAGGTCATTGGACAGTCCCAACAGGGACTATCTAAGACATACCTCTATCAGGTATATCTCAGACAGGTAATTCTATGTTGAATTGATTTTCCATTGTTTAATAGAAAAACAAAAATAAATTGAAACATTTTAAATACCAACCTGATGAGTACTGGATGGTCAGCTAGCGCGAACAGCACAGAAGAAGAGAGAAGTAGACAATGCTCTTGCGCGCAGTATATAACACCTATTCAATGAAATTAGAACAAAGCTTAAATTCTGGAAAAAATTGGCATGACCTTTGCGTATTTTTAGACACTCCACATTTTTTTAAGGCAGAAACAAACACAGTAGCAGCAAAATTAATTCTCAGCAAACCATACGAAATTATCAGACAGACAAGTATGCATATAGTAAATGTATATTATATGATCAATGAACAAAAACAACCACCCATTTCAACCACACTATGCAAATATATATTCTAATGATTGTAGAATACAAGTAGAATTTAGTATAACGTTTATTTGTGACAATATTATATATATATGTACATTATATATATATACATAATATAGTATTTGTTTCTAAAATTATAATCAGAAATGCAAGTGTTTTACCGTGGGTTCTGATCAGGCAAACCGGTGGCAGAGGTTGACAGCAAAGATAGTGGACAATCCAACCGTGGGTAGTAACACCTATTCAGCATAAATGTCTAATAAAGTTTTAATTTTAAAAAACATGACTAATTGAACAAATAAACAAATGAATATATTTTGACAAACCAAATTCTGGAAAAAATTGGCATGACCTCTGCGTATAATTAGATACTCCACACTTTTTTTGGCATAACCAAACAGAATAGCAGCATAATAGCACTCTTTTGTTTTAATCAAACAATCTCACGGCAATGTAACATTGGAAGTTCAGATTAATATTGTTTGACATAGCTCCAAAACTTGAGAACATTCAAAGTACTATTGTATTAAAATATTCTCAAATGAAAGACAAATGCAAGAACAAAGTAAAGCTGGGTAAAATAGAAATATAGAAACCCAACTAAAAACTGAAAATAAACGACAAGTTATTCCTGCATTAACAAGAAGGGATTCGTATTGAGAGGTCATCATAAATGAAGCTTTTTTTCTTCTTCTTCTTTTTTTGTCAGTAACAACAACAATATCACCCTAAATGCCATAACTACAGTAGCATCAAAGCATCTGATCAATTCCCCAATTTTCGTTTAATTTTTTTTTTTTCTCTAAAACCCTAGCTTACTATCTTCAATCTCTTTAATTAATCCACAGGCAGAGATTTCACTTTGTCGAGTATGCAAACGTGATGGCCATCACTACCATGGGACTACTTTGAAACAAGAAACACCACCAACATCGAAACCAACAACAACAACCACCACAACAGACGCTAGCAGTTCCAACTTCAGTGCTCGTTCATCACAACAGACGCTAGCAGTTCCTAACATCTAGCTCGTTCATCACAACAGACGCGCAGACAATGAAGAAAAAAAAAATTACCGATCGAGAGCTAGGGCTGGGGCGGCGTTCAGGCAGGGCGAGGCTGGTGGAGCTCTGGTGGTGGAGCTCTGGTGCGGCTTCACGACGGGACGACACCGAGAGCGGCGGTGGAGGAAGCTTCACGGGCGCGCGGCTTTAAAATCGGCGGCTTCTCTAGATGTCGGGAGCTAAGGGAAGACGCACAGGGCAGTGGAGTAATGGGTCGACGGCGCAAGATGCAGTGCGGAGGAGAGGCTCGCCGGCGACAAGGATGGAACAGGGAAAAATCGATCGATCGAGAGAAGAAGCTGCAGAAGGAAGAAGAAGGAAGCGTCGGGTATATTAAAAAAAGCTTTTAAATGACGGTTGGTTTATAAACCGTCGTTTAAAGCCTATGGGACGGGAGGCATAAACGACGGTTATTAGAAAACCGTGGTTTTAAATTTTTGGGGCAAAACATAAAACGACGGTTGAAAGAGAACCGTGGTTTATAATCACTTTATACGACGGTTGTATCGGAACCGTCGTTTTTTCTTCTAAGCGTTTTAATTATAAACGACGGTTTCTTATAAAACCGTCATTTATCTGATGAAGCGTGCAATATAAACGACGGTTCTCTCTTGAACCGTGGTTTATGATGTTTAAACGACGGTTGTTTGTATAACCGTGGTTTAAAGTTCGTCATTTAAAATCATTTTTCTACTAGTGGAAGGACCAGCCTCATCTGAGCGGTCCATGACATGTAGGGCGGGTCCCGATGCTGGGCCTTTGCCCTTATACCCCTGAGCCTGGTTTGTTGGTGGAGGGCGAGTATCGCTAGCTCCATTCTTAGGGCCGGTGTTTGGCTTTGCTCCGGGCGGTAGTTCCTGCTCTCCGGGTTTCGGATGCACTCGAAGGCACGATGTCCGAGTATCTGACAGTAGCGGCACTGGACTTTCTCCCCTTGGCAGTCTACGCCGGGGTGATCCTTTCCACACTGCTTACAGTTGAAACGGCGGACATACTTCTGGCCCGTGTTTGAGCCATGTCCAGAACCTAATACAATCAAGGTTAATTATACATTCTAACGGTGCTGAAGTAATTTCAAATCTAACTGTCTGATTAGAGTGCCTACCCTTAGATGGGTAGGTTTTCTGTGAAGTTGCTGCTCCATGGGTTCCTGTCTGGGGGTTCCCAGTACTTTGGTTCCCCTTCCCTTGATAGGACCCCTGTCCTTTCTGATAGGGCTTGTTCCTTTTGTTGGAGTTCCCCTGCTTGGCATCTTCGCCACCGGGTCCGTCCTTCCTCTTTTGGGAGCTCAAAGCATCCCTTCTCTTACAAGTGATCTCCACTACGGAGGCAGCATGATAGCATTCCTGAAATCTCAAGGTATCAATCTCCAAATCTCTCATGACGGGGTATACTATGTAATAAAATTTTCAACTGTTTGTGTCTCTCATGTTTTACCTGTAAACTGGTGGGGATGATTGGTCCCATCCCAAACTGAAGTCGAGGGCTCAGTCCCCCGTAGAACCGGTCGACCAACACTTGGTCTGAGTATCCTATACCGGGTAGTAGCCGGAGTAGTGGAGTAGTGAAGTAAACTTGGCATAATACTCATCCACGGTCATTTTCCCCGTCTGCTCCAAGGCGTCAAACTCCCTAGTCTTCACCATTCTGGTGTGGGCCGGGTAGTATTTGCCTCTCAGTAGTGCAGTGTAATGTCCCCAAGTAAAAGCGGGGTCATCCAGGTGGTCGGCTTTCACCATGTTCCACCAATCTCTCGCTGCATCCTTCAGATAAAAGGCTGCAAGCCTTACTTTTTCCCTAGCTGGGACTGCAAGCGTCTCGAACACTGTTTCCATCTCCATGATGTATGTCTCTAAGTGAGCAGGGTCAGTCTGCCCCTTGAATGCAGTTGGCCTCAGATCAGCCAAACTCTTTACCCAATCTCTCTCCCTGGGTGGTGGTGGTGGAGGTAGTGCTGCTGCTGCTGTGCAACCCCCGCCTGTGCAAATGCCTGAGCGATTAAAGTAGCAATGTCTGCCAGCCTGATGTTTGGCTCCTCATCAGCCTGTCCACGTCGTCCTCTCTTCCTGATCTGCAGGATGTTGAGGTATATTAGGCACTGTGGTCAAAATCTGGTCTTGGATAGTAGTCTAAGTAAAACTAACTTAAACTCCTTTCAAACTATCACTCAACCCGTAACCTAAAGTCTTAGATATCCTAATCTCGGTGTATCCTTGTATCCAGAGCGTAACTACGCTCTGATACCACTTTTTGTAATACCCAACCCGAAATCCAATAAACTGAACGGCGATCACTCCCAAATAAAATACAACTGCAGCGGAAATAAATACAACAACCGGACGGTATTACATGCCGTTGGCCACCCTTGTGACCAACAAGGCTAAGTCCAAATACAATCCTCAAATGTCACGGTCAGGAATACAGATACAACCCGAGATACTAGGAATCAAACTCAAAGTAAAATACTGAAATAAAATAATTAACTAATAGTAGACTCCCAAAGCTTGGTCTACCCCACCTACACTCAGTGTGGTGATATTCTTAAACTTCAGGTACCTGAAAAATGGGGTGCCCCCAAAGGGGCTCAGCAAACAATGCTGGTATGGAAAACGTGCAGCCCATCGTCTACCGGGCCACACCAACTACTTTGTCGAACACATGCAGTTCATTTTTATAAAGCTGTAAACAAGCATAATCTGATGATAACAAGTATCCATACAAGGACAATATTGTCACATAGAACAAGACACAGAAGGTCAAGTTAGCTGAACTGAAATGTCTGATAGCTGTCGGGTCCACACAGTGGGACTGACAGGTGTATAAAAGTATATCAATATAGTGGAGGTATAGTGACCTCGTTATAGAGAAAGGTTGGGTATAAAAACCCCAGGAGATAACGTAGTTAAACCCTGAACTGAGAGGCGTGGGAAATAGAATCCCACTAGAGGAATGAAGTCTTCCTCAAACTGAAGGGCATTAGAAACCCGGGTGGAATAGAGTCTTCCTCCCAACTGAAAGTTCCGTCGCGACGTAGATAGGAGACGACCTGAGACAGGTACAGCTCCTGTAGCATGCATGGCCAGATCCAACTGGGCTCCTCGTTCTCGTAGTATAGAGTTGTTAAGTGTCATATAAAGACGTTAAACAAGAACACAATGTGTATTGTCAATTATCACGTTTAGGATAATGACGTTTGTTATAAAGTGAAGTTAGTGAGAGACTTGAGTACAAGTCCTCGGTATACTGAAGCGCAGGTATTTAATCCATGGTATAGTAATGTTTGTATGCGTGGGACATACACGTTGTAGTCAGCAACATTCACGCACATAAAATAATACAACAGCGCACAAGAGTAAAACAACATTTTACATTAATTATCTTGGTCGTTATTCAAACAACAGATAGCACACAAGCCGGTGTAATCCGGTAGAAAACAGGTGGCAAGAATCCCATACCGTTCACCGTAGACTGTACTCGTTTAATTCCCGGTCAACGTCTGGTCAAACAGAGTCCTAGAATAGGATTGACTGAGAGGGTTAATTTAGGTTACCCTTATATAATAATTCTATTGGATCACTTAACAAATCTCGTATTTGTTATTTCATGTGAGGTTTATTTCTTTTAATTACCTCATGATTTAATGTATAACTTATTTGTTATTCCTTTTGATTTATAAATCCTTTAATGCACATATATGTGTTTATTGCATTTGTTGTTTATTTTATTTGTCTAGGTGACATAACCACTTATAATTTCTTAACTATATTATATGTCATACATAGACATAAAATTCTTATAGTTTTATTATTCTCCTTTTTAACCATAAATAATATTTATTGTTTATCTTTTAATTCCTTATAACCATGTAAGCCATAGTTTTAATTCCATAATTCCTTTAATTAAAATTCTTTCTTCTAATTCCTCAAAATATCCATATAGGACCTATATTTATTTAAATCTAAATTATTACCCTTATATTTCGGTTATTTATAAATCAACCACATTAATTCATAAACTTTATATTTAAATTCTAATCTCATATATAGAGTTTTAACTTCTTATTTAGCTAAATTACATAGTCACACTTATATTTTAGTATATAGCTTTTAAGTACTATAACTTTCAAAAATAACAACTCAGCCCCTTAAATTCTCGGCAATAATAATTTATTCCCTATAATTACAATTTAACCACAAAATCTTATTAACTTTACATAATGCCTTATAAACTATAGTTTTAATTTTAATTCTCCATAAATGCCGAATATATATATATATATATATATAATTCTTAAATTACCAAACTAACCCCAAGTAATTCGGCTTTGGTCTTGAACTCTCCATTAATTACATTTTCACCCCAAAACTTTATAATAACTTCTTAATAACTTATAAACTAAAGTAAATATATAATTCCTCAAAATTTCAAAGGTGAACCTAATAAATCTCTTAATTATGAATTCGCCCCTCTTTATGTTCTAACTTTCATAACAATTTTTATAAATAATACATAATAGCCCAAAACTTTATAAAAAGTTATTTTAAAGCTTGTTTAAATTATCTAAAATTCTTAAACTTATTTCCTAACCTTATATTATATCATAATTACACCAAACACACCTTTTACTCTCGGCTTTCACAATAAATTCACTAAACTTTGTAATAATTACATTTAAGCCACTTAACTTAATTAATTAGCCATTTAAGCACTAATGAAATATTTTTAGCTCACCAAACTTTGTGATATAAGTTTATATACCTAAGTAGGTCATTAATACCTATTTATCAATTAGTACATTCGGCCATATTTATTTGGTGACCATATAGTATATAAAAGTGGATTTATATGTCATAATAATTATACATAAATTCATAGGAGTTATATAACTCATGTAAAAATTATTGTAATGTCTTATATAAATTCTTAGCTCAAAAATAAGCATTTTTGCCCTTGGTAATTCGGCTTGAATTAATATGTAACATAACTAAATTTTGTGACACAAAATGTGTCTTAAGGTAAATATTTTCTATATAAGTTTAGATTGTATTTTTGGCACATAATACCAAATAGTTTCGGTTTTAAAAACCTAGGAGATGTACATAATTTTTGTATAATTTTAGAAGCTTAACAAAGCTTATAACATAAGGATTTACTTAGTAAACTTACTTCTTAACAAAGGTGGTTAAGTGCTTGAACACTTCTTGAATCTCCAAGCTTCCTCCAAGGTAAATTGAAGCTCCACTTCGGTTATATGCAAGTGGTGAAGGAGTTTTAGGAGTTAGATCTTGAATAAAGATCTTAAGTAGATTTGTAAGTAGTTTTACAAGAATTTACCTTAGGCTTTTCTCCTTATAATTTCGGCTCACTAATGGTGGATGAAGAACAAGTTTCCTTCATGAAAAAGAAGAAGAAAAGAGCCTTAGAAGGAGTAGAACTTGGTTACACATAAAAATGTGCTTTAAGGATCTTCAAGCATTAAAACTACCTTAAGATAACCTTGAGATGCTCCTTGGATTAATGTTGGTTTGAACAACCTCCTTGGTGAACTAAGTGATGCCGAACTCTTGTTGTTATGCTAGGAAGAGTTTTGCTCCAAGGTTTGACAAGAAATGCTAGGAAATTACCTTAAAGATGAAGATAGAAGTTAAAACTCCATTAATGGACTTAAGAGCTTCAAAGGAAGAAGATGAAGCTAGAAGAGAGAGGAGAGAGCATTACCAATTCGGTGGAGAAGAGTGCAAGAGAGGAAATGAGACCTAGCTCACGTAAATGCAAGAAGAGAGTGACTTGGAATTGATTTTTGTTTTCTTAATTCTTAATGTCAAATGACTATACTTTTCCTTAGTTTATTCAATGAGTTATTGGCTCAATAAATGCCCTCTTTTCCAGCATTGAAATCGGCCATAATGGAGGACAAGGCAAGGTGGAGCAAAAATAATGCAAACTAGAAGACAAGGTGAGAAAAGGTAAGGTATCTTCTTTTGATTTTTCTATGTTATAACTTGTCTTCTTCCTCTCATGTATATGCACGGTTTAGGGTATGAGTGGAGCTCATTTGATCGGCATTCATGAGCTAAGAAACAAGCAAGGAAGGTTACTTGCTTAAGAAATCAAAAGGCAAAAAGAAAAAGGAATCTACTTTTTGCTTTTAGCATTTGTTTTGTATCTAGCTCACATGGCCTTGTTCCATGACCTAATTTCGACAGCTCTCTGGTCAAATGAGACCTACATACTTTGGCATTAAGTAATATAACACATGGGATGATGAGTCATCATGTTTTAAGCCTTTAATAAACTTTTAAAGCAAATTTTATACTAGTTTTTGCTCTTAAAATCGGCCCCTATAGAGCACCTTGTTGACTAGTCACACCAACTGATTTAGAAGGTCATTTTAACCCTTTTTAAGATTACCAATTCGTGGCATGTCAAAAACTACAAGGCAATTGCGAAAACGCATTTTCGTGACATCAGAAAGGGGTTTTTGTGCTCTAAGGAACTTTTTGGGAAACCAATTGTTTTTATGAGTTCCAAGTGTTTGTAAACACTTATTATGGTAAATAAACATATACTAAGATGTTACATTGAGTTATATGGGGTTACATCAACCCGTGACATAATTTACGGGCCATCGGGACATCCCGGGCCAAAAAGGAGCGCTAAGAAATCCTCCTGTGGTTTTTGCTGAATTTTGAGAAACCACTTCGTGGTTCTCTTTATAATGGTTAATAATGATGTTATGAACTCAAGGAATTAATTTTATAGGAGTTCGTGCCACCTCGGCACTCCTCCGGACTTTTCGTGCTTTAAGGAGCGGGCGTGAGCACTCCCGAGCGTTTTGCGTTTTTGACTGAATTTAGCTTAGGAATATATTTGTATATTCATATAATAATTGTATGACCATTTGGTTTGAATATTAGAGGGTCATACAAGGTCATGCTTGACCCTATGCTTCTAAGGCGTTTTAGCGTTTATGGAGAAACGACTATTTTTACGTAACGTTTCATGCATGGGTTTGCATGCGTACGTGAAATGATTCATATTTGGATATTCCAATAAATAATGATTTAATAATATTATTTAGATTTGGGGTATTTCAATATGCTAAAAATGTATGTGATGGTTTTGAATCTTCCAAAGGACCGGGGACCAGGAAGTGTCCATCGCGACCGGTACCTGCAGATCACAGTATATATACTCGACATGGGACTCGAGGACTGTGATGTCCTATAGTCTTTAGACCGAGCCCATGAAGAGATGTAAAAGGTATTTCTGATTGTTATACATGCCAAGAAATGTTGTGCGATATGTGTGGTATATGTTATCCAGACCTATGAGTCTGAAGGTTGATGCATTATCCAGATCTTGGGTCTGAAGGTTTATGTCAAGTGTAATTAATATGTGAGATTCGTGTTGTAAAAGTAAACCCGGTATTCTAATTAAAGGATGCATGGGAAGTTGTGAACTTTGAGGACAAAGTTCTTTTAAGGGGGTAGATTGAAATACCCCAAACCTTTATGTGTAAATAAATTATGTAATTATGATTTTCCAAGGCTAATTAAGTCCTTAAGAACATTGGTGAAGAAGGAGAAACCAAAAGAAAAAGGAAAACGCGTAAAAGTCACAAAACGTAAAAATGTGTATTTAATTTTCTTAGGAGGTATATAAGCTTCACTAGGGTTATAAATATATTTTTATACCCTAATTACACACTAAGAACATGTGGGAAAAATTCCCGAAGAAAACGGATCCAAATAATGCGTTAAAATGCTAACGGAGTTTTAAAGGATGTTTTTCGAGAAAACCCGAAAACGAGACTTTAAACAGTTAAACGACCCCATAAAAATTATAGTTGATTATATAATTGTAATTCAACGTTAATGGGAGCCTAAGAACCATTAAAATTAAAGAAACGAGAAAAATCCGGAAAACGGGCCCGGATTAGTGAATAGTGTAAAAACGGGAACTTATGGGGTGTAAATTGTAATAAGAGTAAAAATACTTCCTTCCTTTGTAAAATAAAATCAGACACCCCTTTTCCCATTGTGTGCCCACATTTTAATTCCCTTCCCCTTTACCTATGTTATTCTATTTTAAGAGAAAAAACAAAAAGTAACAAAAGTTACTTTTTCCCCTCTTTCCTCACATTTCCCTCTTCTCTCTCCTACCTTTCTCCTTCCAGCCGATGCTCCCCCTTCTTTCTCCATTCTCTAGTGATTTTTACAGCCTCCCATGGCTACTCTCTTTCCTTGCCTTCTTTTGCTTGCCCAAGTGTCATTTATGCTCCAAATAAAAAACTAACCACATATTATTGCTCCCCTCACCTTGGAGATCATTTCCCGCTTTTCAAAATCTCAAAAACATGAAGTTTAATTCCATGGGTGTTGCCCATTTCAAGATAAAATTAGATTTTAAGGGGCTAGAACATCTTCTCTTTGCCTTAAGGTAAGAAAATTCAAAGAAATCCCACATTTCCTTCATTTCTTCTTGTAGCCGATTTTTCCAGCTTGTGAACTCCCTTCTTTCTCCTTTCCAGCAGGTTTTTAAACATTCAAGGAGTTCTGGAGCTTACCTTGTTCCATTGCCAAGACATTTCATTTTGAAATGAGAAGGTAATTCCCTCATTTTGTGGTTTAAACCTTTCCTTGTATTCTAGGGTAAATCTTAGAAGTTAAGTACCCTTTTGATGCTTATTAGCTATTGGTGTTTATTGGTTTAGTGTGGTGGTAATGATAATGCCCATGACCAAAAATCAAGAGAAGAGAAGAAAGAGGAGTAAAAGAGAAATCTATGGGCTTAATTAAGGTAAGAAATCTACCTTAAGAACCATCTTAATGTTTTTAAAAGTTTGGGTTGGGTAATTTAATTGAATGAATCAAAAATTGTGCTAGAAATGTGTTTTGTGAATATAAGAGGAAACTTTGTGATGATGCTTAATGTTTGGTGCTATGGTGAGTGGTGTTTTGAATTAAGGGCCTTGGAGCCAATTGGTTATGTTTAGTGCATTATGTGGTGTTGATGAGATTTGAATGATTCCTTGTGTGTTGGTAGGATCCTTATGGATTTGGCTAGTTGAATTGGTTAGGAAGTGAGAAATGATGCTTTGGGCAATGCTAATATTGTGGGGGAGGTTATGGCAAAATTTCGGTAGAATTATGATGATTTTAGAGATATCATGAGAGAGGAATGCCCAAGGGTTAACTAAGTGTTGTAAGAGGTTTATTTGGGTTATATAAGCACCCTAGGATGTGGGTGTAAGGCTTGGATTAAGTGAGAAAAAATCTGTAGCACAAATGGGTGGAAAAGTCATGAATTTTGCTAAGTGATGAACTAGGGTGTTTGGCTTGTGAAACAATGAGTGGACTTGGGTATTAGAAGTGTAAAAGATTAGGAATGAATGTGGTGTGGTCAAGTGGTAAGGAGTAGGTTGAAATCTGTCATGGGAATGTTTTGAGAGTGCACTGATGTGCAAATTGTGCAGAGAATGAAAAAAAGGTGGAATTGAGATTGTAGTATTGGAGCAAAAGTTTGATCAATGATTTGAGGAGGTTTTAAGTATTTTTAAGGTGTTTAAAACATGTGGAAAGATTAGGGAATGATTAGGTATGAATTAAGGGTTGAAAACTGCTCAAAAACTATCAATTTAAGCACCTACAGACATGGTATGGGTTTGTAAACAAGTACACAAACACGGACCACCTCAAAAACGTCCCAGAAACTCATTTTAGCATGTGGTCCGGGTTTATATCTAAGTACACATACCCGGACCAAGGCAATTTCTTGGCAGAATGTAAAATCCGGGATTGGTCCGGGTTTGTAACCCCGGACACAAACCCGGACCAGTCCAAAAATGCTCCAGAATGTGTTTTTAAGTGTTGTAATGATGGGGAATTGATTGGGGATGGTTTTAGATGATGATTAGGCCTTGTTTGGTGACTTTTAAAGGCCATCGGAAGTATGAACAAGTGTGAGAGTGAAGGTGTAAGTTGTGAACTTAAGATCACATAAGTAAGTTAAGGATAACGGGACAACGGGGTTAAGTACGAGAGTAATATTAGCTTACATACCGTATGCTCATGGTGTTAATTAAAACGTTTGAAATAATACTAGTTGTTCGGAAACTACCCGGGGAGCGTGAGATGACGCGTTGGAGTAAATCCTCGGGGACACAATAGAGTAACCCATGATGTAAGGTATGGTTTTCTTGCAACCTGTGTCCTACCGGGTTACACCGGTTTGTATGCCAACTTTGTTTTCTGAATGTTTGCCACCTTGCAAGATAAAGCATGAAATGACTTTACAGTAATTCAATTATGTGGCATACCTTGTTCCTTTAACCGTTTAACCTCGAATATGTGTTAAACTGTAGTTAACCGGCCTTAGGATCACATAAGAGATCGGTATTCAGATTTAAACATCCCAACCTACGGGAATGTTCTAACTATGGCTATCCGTGCATTATTTGTGTAGTGTGGTTGTGTGTGATGTGTATTACCCTTTTATTATGTCGTATAACGATTGTTTTTGATCATGTATGCGAATGGTAGGTTATCCCCTGTTTGTTTAACTAAGTTGTAACACCATATGGTGTCATGATGTGATAAGTTCCATAAGGGAACTTCATATAACTATATATATATATATATATATATATATATATATATATATATATATAATGGGGGTGAGGAATCCGGGAGTCCCAGTCGTGCACGTGTTTGGGAGTTGATATCTATTTGATTTAACTCCCACTCTGTTTTGGTTGTCTTTCCTTCTTGGATTACAATCACCCACAAGTCTAATAAGAGACTTCCTACCTTGATTATTATTCGGGGCTAGGGGGATATGTGTATGGTGTGATCGGGCCTATATTATGGCCGGCACATCTAATTAAAGTAAATGTGTACGGTGTGTTCGGACCTATATTTTATCCGACACATCTTAAGTAAAGTGTATGTTCTCTAAGAAGAATGGTATTACATTGTGTATATGTTTTACGTGATGTGTATTGTCGTGTTGTGTACGTTGATCACTGAAATCAACCCCATATTAATATAAGAAGTAATTAGTTGTAACCCGACCAAATGGGTAAGTGTTGTCCAATAAGCATTTAGTTCCGTTAAGGTAGAAACCCTCAAGGGTCAAGGAACAAAACAATTTGATCTAACAAATGTTGATGTGCTAACCTTCTTGGTTGTATCCTATTGATTGGATATGTGTGATTTATAAGCATGATACATGTTTATAGTATTTCTTGCATGCTCTAAATAAAATCAATTGCATGCTCACATGACAATTAGTTGTGCGTGGCCCGGTAGTATGTGGGTTGCACGATTACCATACCAACAAAGGTGCTGAGCCCCTTGGGGGCCACCCTTTTCCCTTTCAGGTACAATGGAGCTGGCAGCCGCTCGAGAGTAGGACGGGGTAGCTGTTTATACATGGATAGTTATTTAGTTACTTATGAATTTGTAAGTTTAGTAAGACCGAACTGTTGTCGGCATTAGTTGTAATTACTCGGTACAGTTGTAATGTAAATGTAAATGCATTTATTTCAGCTTAGAAACTGTTGGTAATGTAAAGTGTAGTGCTCGGTAACGTTGTCCATCAGACCGGTACGTTGTGTATGTATTAGCCTTGTTAGCCACGTGGGTGGCTAACGGCGTGTAACACGCATTGGTTAAGTCAAGTGTTATGTGTATTATACGCTGCTAATGGTTGTTAAGTGAGGTGTTTATAGTTGGGGTGTTACAATGTCGTTTTTAATAATGGTAGTTGCTGCTTTAGAGAAAGAATCGACGATTGGTTTTCAAATTTGTGCTCCTGCTCTTCTCGTCTGAGAACTAGCCTTACCAGAGACACCGATTTGGAGGCTTAGGAGTTGTTGCATGTCAGTTTTGGGCTTCCACATTCGTCCTTCATCTCTACCCGTCCAAGTTATTCCCTTCACAATGACACCAAGTTTGAGATTTTGGAACCTTTTGCATGTCGGTCTTGTCTTATGTTTCTATGTTGTTTTCGATTCTAGCAATAAGTCTAAGCATGTTGTTTCCGGATATAACAATAGTCCGGATCTAGTAATAGATCTCAGAATGTTGTTTCCGGATCTGGCAATAGATCTAGTAGTGTTGTCTCTGGCTCTAGCAGTAGATCTAGGAATGTTGTAAGCTGTTGGGATCTTCCCTACGTTATCTTGGCTCTACAAAATATGAGGCATGCATCAGTGGATTTCCTACCAACTGAAAACGCTAACCGCTATCGAGGGATTTATTCATTTAGTTGATGTTTTTGTTCCTTTTGGTTTGGGTTGCAATTGCATGTTTGGGGTTGATCTTAGGATAGAGGTGTCAGTTCGGGTCAATCGGTTCGGTTCGGTTCGGGTTGATTACAAATCGTTCAATATTTGGTTCGGGTTGGATCGAGTCGGTTGAATTCGGTTTGTTCAGGTTGAGTTCGGTTTGTTGAAATTTCGGGTCGGTTTGGATCGGTTTGGTTGATTTTCAGTTTGGATGACTTTCAGTTAGGGTGACTTCGGGTCGGGTAACTTACGGTTAGGGTTAGCCTCTGGTTTATTCGGTTTTTACGGGTTATGGGTCAAATTCGGGTCAATTAATCGGTTAAATTCGGTTACCATTACAGAATCTAGCAACTCAATCATCATGATATACTTCAATCAATCTCAACACGTATAAATGTATATAAAAGATTAATTTAAACAAATAATTATAATTTACATCATGTTATACTTTAGCAACTAACTCTGAACTTATCATAATAAATTGATGTAGCTTTAGATTATTTAGT
This sequence comes from Limonium bicolor, assembly GCA_023374045.1. Taxonomy (NCBI): domain Eukaryota; kingdom Viridiplantae; phylum Streptophyta; class Magnoliopsida; order Caryophyllales; family Plumbaginaceae; genus Limonium; species Limonium bicolor. The sequence goes on along the minus strand of CM041779.1, from coordinate 117,721,469 downwards.
AGTTTCAATATTTTAAGAGGAGTATAAATAAGGTATGTTTGTGGATAATTATTAAAATTGTATCAAAGTATAGTAACTTGTATTTCAATCTATTAATAGTTAGTGAATGGAATTAGTTAATAAGTTTTGATGACTTTTTTTATGGTAGTTAAAAACTGTTAATTATGAAAAACTATTCAAAAGCATGAGAATTTTGCTAGATAAGTAAAAACCTTCAAGTATATTAAACATTTATGCTAAATTGCTAATGAGGGAGAATTATTCACAAGATTGGATAAAGTCTTGAAAAATTCTAATTAATAAAAACACCTTCAATATATGAATAATTAATACTCCCTATGTTCAAAAATATCTGTCATTTTAGAAGTTTGCACACTTATTAAGGAAAGTAGAATAATGACGCATGTAACCTTGCTTTTTACTTTTCCATTTAGATAATAATTACTTTTGTGTTGAATAGTAGGGTTAAAAGTGGGAAAAAGTGTGTCAAAAAGCGAGAATGACAAATATTTTTGAACAAGAATCATATCCTAAAACGACAGATATTAATTAATGAAGGGAGTACAATAACGACAAATATTTTTGCTTCTTACGAATCTATCATTGATGAGTAATGTATTATCATTAATTCATTATTAGTTGTGTGATTAATGAAAATGCGTGATAATTAATTACTCTAAAATTTTATAGTGTAAAATATTTGTGGTATATTTAAAATAATTTCTCGTGTATATAAGTTTATTAATACTTTTTATTGGTACGCCACTTACTAAGTGATAAGTGTGAAACATATAGGCTTTTAAGGGCTTAATTACCTTATAATCTGCTACAATTTAAGCAATGTTTCCCACTTATTCTGTGTTTTTCCTAAGATTGATGTTTTGATATGAACTGATGCACTTTATATGTTAAATATAGGAAAAACCCCAAATGAAGATTTTACATCATAAGGATTGCAACACAACAAACGTGGAACAAATCCGGAAAAGAGGCAAAGGTTGGTCACGTCCGGACCAAGAGAGCCAGACGCAAATCCGGACATCACATGTCCGGATCCGGACGCAAGCCGGACGTGACCCAATTCCAGATCCGAGAATTCTGTGTCATGTCCGGATCCGGACACAGATTCGGACATATTCCGAGTTTCAGATCTAAAAGTTCTGTGTCACGTCCGGATCCGGACACAGATCCGGATGTCACACAGAGATGAAAAATAAAAATGCAATCGCGCTGATAATCGGGCTTTCGGCGCAATTATCAGCCGAAAGCAAGTTAAGCCCATAACCTCAGCGTTTATTAATGTACAGCCATGCTCAATAAATGACGAATACACCAAACCCACTAACCTATGTCTATTTCCTAAGCCTATTTAAGGAGTCTTTCAGCCTTCATTCCCAGTCGTCCTAGACTTGCGAGTCTAACCCCTTCTCTTCCTCTCTACACATCCTTTCATCCACGATAAACCATCCGTCTCCATTCACAAATCTGCCTTCGTAACTCTTCACCCTCACCCACAGATAAGAGAACTGCTCACGGGGCTTCATTTACCCGCGTCCGGATTTGACGTCTGGATCCGGACAGCACCAGGAGAACGCGTCCGGATCTCCGTCCGACCCAAGACAGCCAGACGTGACTCAGACGATTGTGGAAATTGCAGAATCGACCACGGCTTCAAAAATCAGTTTTTCTGCTAAATCCCTCTATCCTTATGCTATTTATATTGAGCATTGTTATTTTGTCTATGGCTGAGTAGTCGCTTTCAATTTCGGTTTACTATGTATCTCTAAAATAATTATTTCTGAACCTTTGTGATTTTCTGCAGTACAATAGAATAAAGTTCTTTTCCCTTATGAATTCCTAGACTTGTTAATCTGATCAATTAAATAAGTTTATCAGTTTGTTAGCTTATAAGTGAGAACTGCGGCTATCAATTGACTACAGGGAAAGAACCAGTTAGTATAGAGATGGTAATTCCTCTAAAACACTACCTGACCATTAATCTAGACTACACTTAAAGCAATTAGTAAACAGTGGATTCAT